>JAQQSZ010010355.1:0-12533 GCA_028646595.1 Phalanger gymnotis
GGAAGAAAATCTGGAACCCAAAATTATGTAGAACTGTTTGTTGCAATCTAAAAATAAAAAAAAAGAAAAAAAGAAAATACATTTCTGGAAAATAAGTAAAAAAAGGGGGATTTCCCCACCGAGACCACCCTAGACTGACAAAATCATACACCCATAACAAAAAGTGCTCAAGAAATTGTACCAGAGCATAGACAAAGATGACGATGAAACATTCCTCACCCTCAAAGAGCTTATGTTGTATTTCAGAGATACAACCTGTACTTGGAGAAATTTGTGCAAAGTAATTTTAGGAAGGAGAGAGCCTTGACAACCAGGGGCATCTGAGAAGGCTTCACCAAAGAGGTGGCATCTAAACTGATGCTTGAAGGACAATAAAGATTCTGAGGGGCATAAATGAGGAAAGAGCACAGCATATGCAAATGCATGGAGGTAGAGATGAATGAAGGGAAGGAAAGTAGTCTAAGGTAGGAAAGCTCTGAAGCAGCAGAACGTCATAGTGAGAAGTGTGGTGCAGTGAATGTGGCACAATGCATAGAGTCCTTAGAATCAGGATGTGACATGCATGTATTTAACTTCTTTTTTTAAAACTATTGTTCAGTCATCTGACTTTTTATGACCCCACCTTGGTTTGTCTTTTTTTTTTTTTGGCAAAGATACTTGGGTGGTTTGCCACTTCCTTCTCCAGCCCATTTTACATATAAGAGACTAAGGCAAATAGGGTTAGGTGACTTGCTCAGGGTCACGTAGCTAGTAAGTGTCTGAGGCCGGATTTGAACTCAGGAAGAAGAGTCTTCCTGACTCGTGGCCTCACACCTAGATGCCCATTTTTTCCTCATCTGTAAAACAAGGATAATAATACTTGCAATACCTCCCTCATAAGATTGTTGTGAGGAAAATACTTTGTGAACTTCATAGTTCTAGACAAATGTGAATTTTAAAGAGAAAGGAAGAGGGTAGAGAGAGATTATGGAAGACTTTGAATGCCAGACTATTTTCTCTTAGAGCCTAAACAGACAATGAGTGAAGCAAGGCAGTGATGTGACCACAGCTGTGCCTTAGTAAGATTGCTTTTGACAGCTGTGTGGAGGATGGATTAAAGAGGGAAGAGAAGGGGATGAAGAAGACCAATTAGAAAGCTGTTACAGAAGTCAAGAGGTGATTAGGGGTTGAACTAGAATTGGAATTGTGCTAGAGATGAGGAGAGCACAGGAAGGAGAGAGGTTGTGGGGGTAAAGTTAGCGAAACTTAGCAACTACTGCTATGTGAGGAGGAAAAACGTCAGATGTCTCTGAGGTTCTAAGTTTGGGTGGCTCAGAGGAAGATAGAGCCCTCAACAGCAACAGGGAAGTTTGCAGGAGAAATTGGAAACCGGGTTGTAAAGGCAGTGAGGAAGTAGGACACTTTTAAGAAAGATTAACAGTGAAAGGGAGGAGAGAAATGACTGATGACAGAGTCAAGTGAAGGACTGGGGAATATTGAGGCAATTGGGGTTAAGTGACTTGCCCAGGGTCACACAGCTAGTATCTGAGGCTGGATTTGAACTCAGGCCCTCCTATCTCCAGGGTCAGTGCTCTATCCACTGCACCACCCAACTGCCCCTGTGAAGGACTTTTTTTTTTTAAAGGAGGGGAAAGACTTGGGCATGTTTATAAATAAGATGTCAAGAGTCAGTAGAAAACGACAGGCTGAAAAAGAGCAAACAAAAAAGAACATTCACGGGAGTAATTAGAGGGCACAGGTAGAGGTTTTGGCCTTGGCAAAGAGAAGAGCCTGGGCTAGGTGCTGGGGATGCAAATAGAATGAATGAAACAGTTCTGTGCATAGGAGCCCAAACTGAACCCAATTGTCCTTGAGAAAGACATAATACTTCCCTTTGCCTAGATGTTTTAACCTGTAAAATGTGGGGATCGGATTAGACGATGGTATTATTATTTCCAACACTAATCCTAGTCATGCCAACAACTCACTGTGACCCTGAAAAAGTCACTTAATCTCTCTGGGTCTCGGGTTCCTTGCATATGATACCAGAGATAGTATATGTAAAGGCTTTGCAAACCTTAAAGCAGTATATAAATGTGGGCCCTTATCATCATCATCATCATCATCTCTGTCTTAATTACTTCAAATGCTTATTTTAAGGATTAAATAAGATCGTGTACCTAAAACACTTTGAAAAGGATAAAGCGCTGTACAAATGCACCTTTGGAAGAAGCCATACAGCTGCACAGCTGGGACAGCGATTCTTCCCATGTTTGACAAGCAAGTCCCACATGAAGTAATAGAAGATTTGGAGTCGGAGGAGGTGGGCTCCAATTCCAGCTCTGCTTAAGCCTCAGTTTCTTCAACTTTAAAATGAAAGATTTGGATGAAAGGACTTCTTTGGCAGAGGTATGCTGGCAAATGTTTAATAACCAACTCTCTTTACAAAAACAACAACAAACTTAAACGCATAACACACTATTAAGTTTGACCTACATTATAAACATTTTCTCCATTACTTTAAGCCTGGACAATCAACAAAACAATAAATCAAGCCTTGATTTGTAGCCTTCGCCAGTTTCTGAAGTGTAAGTGCTCACAATGAAAATTTAACAATGGGCTCTTTCTAGATGGCTGGAGCTGGTTCCAGCACTCCCTTCTTCCCAGCTCTTTTTCCAGTTCAAAATCCTATGACATTTTAGAATCCTTTCTCCAGACACACCCCAGAAGTGGAACCAGACCCTCGATGATCCAAGACAATGGTCATTGTTTACAACTAGCCATGGAAGGAATCCCTCCCCCTTCCCCAAAACAGGGTTATCCTTCTTTCTGAAGGGAAGTCCTTAGGCCTTGTTTCCTTATGCATTGTACGGCACAGGTGAGCTAGCGATTCAAGGCCATGGAACCTGCAGGCAGGGAGGCAGCCCTGGCCTCCCACAAATGCATGTATTCCTTCTAGGCCAGAATCTGGCTTTGCCCATAAATTGAGCTGTAGTATTGTGTTGACACATGGTGTGTTATTGTAATTAAAGGTCTGTCAATGTTTCCATTGGAGACACGCTTTTCCAAGGGTGCCTAACTCCTTTTTGTGAGCCCGAGAGGCCCCGATGGCATCCTCATTGTGCATTCTCAGCAGGTTCCGAGGTCGTTATGCGAGTGTTAATGTTCCGTTACAATATACAGTAATGAATTGGGACTTTCAGAGTAATAGCAGTTCATGGTATTGGCTAAAACGAGTGTATTCATCTTAATTTTAACATCTACTGCCTTTGAGAAGCTTTTATAATTAAATGTTTGGTTGCACTAGCAAATAAAAGGAAACTAGTCTCCTTCAGCTCTCAAAAGTCGTACCCTTGCTCCAGGTTTCCTTTCCTGTTCTTACAAACAAAAGAGATTGCTAATGGCCTAGCTGGGAACTTTCTGCTCTGCTGGATCCATCAGCTGCTTAGGTGATTTCACCAGATTGTAAGAGAGCTGTCAGTTCATCAACAAGCATTTGCCAAGTGCCTACTATGCACCAGGCATGGTCCTAGGCACTGAAGATACAGAAACAGGAATGAAATAATCCCATCCAAAGTGCATTCTATAGGAGTAGACAACATTTACCTATATGGGCAAGAGTGTGCTGGTAAATGTTTAACAACTGGCTCTCTGAAAAAAAAAGTCTTTTTAAGTCTAGACAGTCAAAAAGAATAATAAGTCAAGCCTTGATTTGTAGTATTTGCTAATTTCTGAGATGTAAGTGCTCACACTGAAAATTTAACACTTGGCTCTCCAGTAGGAGCTGGCTGCAGCATACCCCATTATAGACATACATACATACATACATATATGTGTGTATATACATATATCTCTGCATATACACATATACATATGTGCACACATACATGTACATGTATGTGTATATATGTATGTGTGTAAATATACACACATGCATATGTGTGTATACATATATATATATATACACACAAATACAGAATTATATGAGCTGATTTTGGTGGGGAGGCATTAGCAATTGGGGAGAAGGGAGAATCCCAAAAGGCCTCTGGTAGAAAGGAAGGTTTGAATGAGTCCTGAAGGAAAGTAGGAATATTAAGAAGCAGAGGTGAGGAAGGAATGCATTCCAGACGAGCAGTGTCTGAAGGTGGGAAATAGAATGCATAAATACACATATGTGCTTAGATGTAATATATTTATAATATGTAATATACTCATATGAACATATATAATATACTCATCTACTTAATCAGGAGTGGGGCAGCTAGATGGCTCAGTGGATAGAGAGCTAGGATTCAGAAAGACCCGAATTCAAATCCAGCCTCAGACACTTAATAGCCATGTGACTCTGGGCAAGTCACTTAACTCTATTTGCCTCAATTTCCTCATCTGTAAAATGAGCTGGAGAAGAAAATGGCAAACCGCTCCAGTCTCTTTGCCAAGAAAACCCCATGGACAGTATGGTCTAAAGGGTCTCAAAGAGTCCGACACAACTCAACAATAACATCAGTATGAAGAGTAGTTTGGATAGAAGGGTGCATGAAGGATTATGGTGTTAATTAAGACTAGGCGCGTGAACCTCTACCGTGGTCCCTGTCTCTAGAAAGTGAATGCCGATCCCTCCTGGACCTGGACCCATCTCACGGATGGCACGGGCAACGAGGGATCAAGGAGGCAGGACTGAAGGTCAGGAGCCAAAAAACAAAGCGAATCTTAGGGAATAAGCCAAGTATTAGTCAGGGTCATCTTCTGGACAAAAGAGATACTTGGGAAACCAGGGATCAAGACAGGACAATGGTTCAAACCTCAGAGTGGTTGTCTAGACCCAGGGAACATGTTGAAAAAAGAGGCGAAGGCTCAGGTGTGAATCAGAGGTGATGCTGGCAGTCAGAACAATGTGTGCAAGATATGCCAGAAATGATATGACTTTGAAATTGAGGCAGCTCCAGCCTCAGATAGGAAGACCCCTCTAGTGTCTACTGCAGTCCAAACTTTTTAGCATCCCCAGTTTCCTTTAAAGTTCAGCTCAAGCACCGCCTTCTTCCCAATGCAGCCTTTGGTGATGATGCCAGCTGCTTGTGCCCCCTCCAAAATTTCTTTGTATTTCTTTTTTTTTACACTTGTATCTCCAGGACCTTGAACAATTTTCTGGCACATAGTAGGCATTTAATAAATACTCAATTGATTGATCTTTTGGGTGATGAAGTCAGTAATCAATAACTAGGTCCCCAAGGCATGATTAACCAAGGACCCAGAAGGAGAAGAAAACAAGAAACATTAGGGAAATGGTAAATAAATTAACATGCCCCTCCCCCTAGCCATCCTGGAGGGAGAGTAACCACAATCACAGGCAGCAAGTGAAGGCCAGCCCAGGCTGGCAGCAGCCAATGCCTCTGCTGACTTCCAATAGTTACCCTCCCAGAGCTAGCCTAGAGAAGGGAGCAGCAATTTGTCTAGAGCTTCATTCTTCAACTACCACCCACTCTCATCCCTATGGTTAATAATTTTCCATTTCCTATTTCTCTCTTTTTCCCTATATTGATCAATTACTGGCCACTAGGAGCAAATTATCCCCTACCCCCACTTCCTCATCTTCTTCAACCTAACATCATCCATGAACCACTCCAGTCCCAACCACTCCTTCCACTGTCCCTCTGGGATTCCTGTTCAATATCAAACAAGCTCTCCTTTGTTTGAGACCTGTTTTTCTCACATTCCTTCCAACTACTAGCTGTCACTGGATCTGGGATCCCCTCTGAAGATACTACATTCCCAGACATCCTTTCCAGAACTATCTGTACCTTCTCTTAACCTTCGGGATACACTGGTCCTATAGGGGGACGTTGTAATATTCCTTACTCCCCATCGCCACTTCCATACTCTCTTTACCTACCTACTACATGGCAGCCTCCCCTCCTTTAAGTCCATTCAATCAAAATTTTCCACCCAATCCCAATGAGTATTGTATACCAAGCCCCAGATAATTCTCCTTCCTTTCTCAAAGAACTCAGAACCTTATTTGCCATCTTCTTCCACTCCTCAACTTCTATTCTATAATCGCTGTTGTTATGCAGTCATTTCAGTCATGTCTGACTTTTTGTGGCCCCATTTGGAGTTTTCCTGGCAAAACTACCATAGTGGTTTGTCATTTCCTTCTCCAGCTCAGTTTACAGATGAGGAAACTGAGGCCAACAGGTTTAAGCGACTTGCCCAGGGTCACACAGCTAGTGAATGTCTGAGGCCAGATTTGAACTTGGCAAGATGAGTCTTCGTGACTCCATGTTCCTCACTCTGAGGACCTCAGTATTCATAGGGATGATCTCCCTACCTCTCTAACCTCCTAATTCCTCAGCCTCCTTAAATCTCCTCCCCTATTCCTTCACTGCATCTCAGCTACACATAAGGACAGTCACACACTAGATCTCCCCATTACCCATTATTCTGCCTGCCTGACATCCCATTGCTGCCCGTGCCTCACTCCTCTTAAACCTCTTGTTCACTCTCATGGAGACCTCCAACCCCTTCCAGGGTGTGCTAGCAAATGTTTATAAACCAGCTCTTTGAAAAGCTCAACACACTTTTATATTTGATCTGCATTAATGTTTTCTCCATCTCTTAAGTCTAGACAATCAACAAAACAATAAATCAAGCCCTGGTTTGTAGTGTTTGCAGTTTCTGAGGTATAAATATTCGCACTGAAAATTTACCAGCTGGATCTCCCTAGCCAGTGTGATTTTACTCCACCACACTCTTGCTGCGCACACCGCCCCCCAGTACTTTCTCAGGCTGTTACTCTGAATTCCCTTTCCTCCCTTTCCAGTCTTGACCCCAGAGTTAGCCATTGCAGTTCCACAATGTGCTCAGCTCTCATACCCCCTGCCCCTTTCTCCAATCATTGCTCATTTCTTGCCAAACCTTGCCCTTGGATTACTCCCACCTGCTTCCTCTGCTGCTACTCACAGGGCTACAGGGCTACTCTACAAAGCTGGAGGAAATCCCACAGCCATGCTGACTGGGTATGTTACAAATTCAGGTTATCCAACGTCATCTGGGTCTTCATTGGAGCAAGGTGGTCCTTTTATCCTTTTCTGGTCAATTCCCTTTCTCATTCCCCACAAAAGCTATTCAAAACCTCTTCTCTCTTCCAGCCTTCCATACCTTTCCTTCTCCCTCTCTATTACCTTAGTAAGATCTTGCCTTTGACTTTCCTGAGAAAATGAAATCATCTAACATGAGCTCTGTCTTCATCAATTCTCTCATCTAAAACTCCCTTGAAATCTTTCTCTCTTCTCCTCCTTTACTACAGTCTCTGACACAGAGGTGATGCTTCTCCTTGCTAAGGCCAGCTCCTTTACATGGGCTTGATCTCAGCCCTTCTCATCTTCTCCAGTAGATTACCCCCTTAACCAGTACCTCCTCAATCTAGACTTAAACTTCTTGCTATTGACTCGTTCCTTCCCTACTGCTTTCAAATATAGCCAAGTCTCTTCCATCCTTAGAAAGCTTTCATAAGACTACCAATCCCCTCAAGTTATAATCCTATGTCTTTTTCCTTTCTCAGCCATACTCCTGGAAAAAGCTAGATATACTCAATGCCTTCATTTTCTCTCCTCTCCTTAATGCTTTGCCATTTTATTTCGGACTTCATCACTTAACTGAATCCACTCCATCCAAAGTTACTAATGATACAACTGCCAAATCTGATGGATTTTTCTTTGTCTTCATCCTGCTCAACCTATTTGCTCCACTTGACACTGCTAATTACCCTTTCCTCCTGGACTCTTTTCTGTGGGGGATTTTGTGACACTCCTCTCTCCTGAGACTCCTCCTAATTATCTGACTGTTTCTTCCCCACATTCTTGTTGGGCTCACCATCTCTATCATAAAGTGCTTTCCAAGGTTCTGTCCTAAGCTTTTTTTCTTTTCTTCCTCTACACTCCAAATAATCTCATGAGTTTGCATCTATCATCTCTATGCAGATGACTCCCAGATTTCAATATTCAGCCTCAGTTTCTCCCCTGAGTTTTAGCACCACATCACCTGTTAGACGCTTCAAACTAGATGTCTTGTAAACATCTCAAACTTAACACATCCAAAACTGAATTCACCGTCTTTCTCCCCAAACAGTCCTCTCTTCCAGACTTCCCTATTTCTGTCAAAGGAGCCACCACCCTAAGTTTGTAACTTTGGCATCATCCTTGATTTCTCTCCCTCTTCCACCCATGACCATATCTTGATGTTTCGACCTCCACAAGATATCTTGCATCTGACCCTGTTATCTCTCCTCACATGGTCCCCAACTTTGTTCCAGCTTTCATTGCACCCCTACTCTGGATTAATGCGGTGGGTGCCTGGATACTCCTTTCTCTCTGGGTTTTTGTGACACTCCTCTCTCCTGGTCTTCCTCCTGCTTTTCTGATCACTCTTTCTCCATTACCTTTGATGCCTCCTCATCTATCTCCCTCTCCCAAACCGCAGGGTCCCATAGATGTCTTCTATCTTAATACCTCCTATGAGAAGTATGCTTGGTCATCAATAGCTGTAAGATGACCAAGCCAGAGAGGCAAAAAAGGCAGCCTAGAGTATCCTCTATGACCCAGAGCTAGCGTCGTGTCTGCTTACCCTGACTCCAGCATTCTCAGTTGGTGATGATGGTCACACTTGATTCCTCATAGGGTTATTTTGAGCATCAAATGACATAAAATATGCAAAGTCCTTTGCAAATCTCAAAACACTATATGAATTTTAGCTATGGAAAGCAAAAGAGAGTTAGAACCAACCTTGAAAAACTACTTTTTTCTCTCCATCTCAACTGTTCAAGTGACCTGGACCTCTAGTTGGTCCTGGGAGACATTTGCTCATGGCTGCAGGGAGGGAGACTAAGTGAGGTACTCCTTGGGAAACAGTAACAGCTGGAGGGGGGCCCCGGGCTCCTCATGCCTTCTCACACGGTGCATGTTTTAGCCCCATTCTGATATGCCCATAACCCTCCCAGGGAACATTCTATCAGGATATTTTCTAGGCAGGCAATTACCCGGGTTCATATGGTTAATTGAAATATTTCTGCTCCTAGAGTTTTAATTCATCCAGTGTAGTTCAGAAGCTACAGATAATAAGACCTAATTTATAATTAGGGCTTATCAGTAATCAGTTAATTTATAGAACCCTGATTCCCAAGGAGGGCTTGCCAAATGGGGACTCAGCACCAGCCTTCCAGGGAGCAGCAGCCCACAAATAACCAAGTCACCAGGGTGGATGGAAAACTAATTTGAGGCTGTCCTTCCACTTCAACCACTTATTAATTAGATTATTGGATCTCCTATTCTCCCAGACAAATGGAGAAGCCACTGCCTCTGCTGGCTGGCGGGCAGAACACTGGCATCAGAATTAAGACGCTTGGGTCCTGTCCCTGGTACTGCCACTCCCAGGACCTTGGACCATATGACTTTGGCCAAGTTGCACGACATCTCTGGGCCTCAGATGAAAGGCTTTCTGCCTATCATCATCAAATGAGAGCATTGAATTAGACACTTCCCCTATTCTTAACATCTCTTCCATTTTTAACATTCTGTGATTCCAGGACCTGAGTTCCAGTCTCTGTCTCTATTACTCATTAATTGTGTGTCCTGACGCAGGTCTCTTGACCTCTCTGTACTCATCTTTCCATTTGTCAAGTTGGGATAATGATATCTGCTCTCCTTCACAGGGACGCTGTGAGGATCAAACAAGACAAGGGGGAAAAGCACATGAGGCATTATTATTAATACTATTATGATTATAATTAAGGCATCAAGGGAAAGACTCTTCTCCTAACACCTACAATCCTGAGAATTAGTCAGCAGCTGAAAATAAGTACAATATTCCACCCATAAAATATGCTGTTTGTCCAGGTGTTCTGCCAGAGTGGGTGGGCCTCTCTCAGAGGACAATGGGATCTCGTGTGTGTGTGTGTTTATGTCTGCTGGCTTGTGTGTGGGGCAGATTGACTGTGAGCCTTTTCTAATGGGGGGAGGAAAAGGAGAGAGACTAAAACAAGAAACAATAATGCCCTGATATCAGCTTGACCTGGATACAGGCCTCCCAAGCTTGATGGTGGTCATCCCACCTGACTTCTGCCCAGAACCATCCCAAAGGTATGGCAAACCAGCCATGAGTCCCCCTGCACAATGTGGATCTCTGCCTGTGGCGACCAAGTTACTGGCTCAAGGATACAGCTGGACTCAGGAAGAAAGCCAGCGGGAATGAAGGAGAAAATCTCCCCAAATGGTCCTAACAAAGTCTTTGGCAGACATACCTGCATGGAGCAGAGCATCCATTCCCCAGACTCCAAGGCAGAGGGGAGGTGAAGACTGCCTCTTTCCTTTTCCACATCTTCCCTCTTTGGGCCTCCCTTTGGCGCCTTCTTTTCTCTTTTCAAACTTTCCTAGTTGCTCGGTTGAACCTGATTTCACCCAGATAAGCACGTTGCTGGGGGAGACAACAGTAAGACTTAGCATAAGGGATTTTTGAACTAGAAGAGATTGTCCTCAGGGGTTAGCAAGGATGTTGAAGGCCTTTTAGTCCAGTTCCCTCATTTTGCAGAAAACTGAAGCCCCAGGAGGGTAAATGATTTATCCAAAGTCACACAGCAAAGATTTGAACTCAGGTCCTCTGACTTCACAGTCAGTCCTCTTTCCATCGGACCATGTTGGCTACCTGTGGGCCAAGAAACACTCTGGATCCTTTGATCAGTGGCTCACTCCACCTAGATGGATGAAGAAAGAACATTTTTCACAGAATTATAGATTCTCAGTGGCCGAAGGGACTCTTGAGACCATCTCATCCAGCTCTTGACCTGATGCAGGAAATGGCCTCTGCCATGCTGCTGACCAGCAGCCACCTGTCCTCTATCAGAATACTTTTGGAGGTGAGGACTCTTCTGCTTCCCAGGACAGCTCTGCAGGTCTCTGTGCCTGGGTAAGAGTCACCGAATCTGTCTGGTCCCGTACACCTCAGCCACGAAGCAGCCTCACCAGACTCTATGGGCAGCCTGATATCCCTGTCTAAGAAGCCACACGGGAGTTTCCCAGTTTCTGTGAGAGACAAAAGGAAAATTATCCACCCAAGTAAGAAACAAAAACATTGACATCGTCCTATTATATGCATATATATATACATATGTATACATATATATATATATATATATATATATATAATAGCGTGTCGATTTTTTTTACTAGTCCTATGTACCCAAGTGCTACCTGTTTTGATTTTCTTTTCAGTGAAGGGAGCTCAAGTGAGGAAAATCTCTCTATTGAGTGCAGATTGGTACCTATTCTGAAGCTCAGTCTTGAAGAGTTACCTGGGCATTGAGTGTGACTGGTCCACTGCCAGTATATATGACAAAAGCCAGGTGGGCTTTTTATCCACCACTAAACTGCCTTTCTCTTGGCTGATAGGCACCTAGAAAGCTAGATGGTACAGCGGACAGAGCACTGGGCCTGGAGTCAGCAAGACCTGAGTTCAGATTCAGATTCAGATATTTACTAGCTGCATGACCTTGGGTAAGTCACTTAACCTCTGTCTGCCTCAGTTTCCTTAGCTGTAAAACAGCAATAATAAAAGTACCTCCTTCCCAGGGTTGTTGTGTGGATCAAGTGAGATAATATTTATAAAATGCTTAGCGCAGTGCCTGGCATACGGTTGTTGTTTGTCTTTCATTTTCAGAGAGGACCAATGACATCTTGGGGTAATGTCTTGACTTGTACATGAATTGGGTTTAAGTAAGACAGAGTTGCACAGAGTCGTCAGCCTCATTTCCTCCTCCAGAATCATCCAAGTCCAGTGGCAAGACAAAAGTCTAGATGACTAGCAATGGCCTGGGATGCAGGGGATGATCTCGGCATCTTCAATGTCAGATCGAGCTGTAAGCATTCCACAGTACCTGCTTCAGCTGCTTTCATGGCTGTTGAAACAAATTGCTCTTGTCTGCCCATTCTGTCAGGGAAGTCTTCACTTACTTGGGGTAGACACCCCAGTAATTCACCAATGGGTTTGAGGCCTGTCAGTTACCTACAACCTGGTTCAGCCTATTGGCATCCACTTGTCACCCAACTCTCACCTATGGCTCCAAGAAGCTGTAGCATGCAAGAAGCCACGCCCCCGGTGCATAGCAGGTGCTATATAATTGTTATCTATTATTATTAACAACGTTATGGAGGAAATCAGCTTCACCTGAGATCTTGTGAAACACAACACTGAGGAAGGGAAGAGAATATTGTGGGGGAGAGTGTTCCAAAGGTTTCTCCTCCTGGAGAATCAGTCCATTAGTTAATCGAGATATATTTACAGAACATCTGCAGTGTGCCGCTGCACACTATGCAACGGCCCAGAGGCATCCTACCAGAGGTGTGCAGGTAAGTATTTAAGAACCAGCTCTCCAAACAAAGCAGGAGATGCTTTTAAGTTTAATCTGCATTATTAACATTTTGCCATCCTTTCTTTAAGTCTAGACAATCAACAACAATAAATCAAGCCCCAATTTTTAGTGTTTGTGGATTCTCAAGGTGTGTGTGCTC
>JAQQSZ010010356.1:0-12533 GCA_028646595.1 Phalanger gymnotis
GTTCTTGTTGTAGGCTCTATGACTTTGTTAACTTCTTCTGACTGTATGTTTTGGTCTTCTTTGTCACCAAAGAAGGATTCCAGAGTCTGAGACTGAATCTGGGTGTGTTTTCGCCGCCTGGCCATGTTCCCATCCAACTTAATTAACCCTTGAGTTTTTCAGTGGGGTATGACCACTTGTAGACTAAAGAGTTCTATGTTCCACGCTCGGGCGGATGTACTGCCTCACCAGCACTCCTCCTTCCCCAAGAACCCCCTACCTGGACTGGGCTTAAATCTTCAGCAGGCTCTTCACTCCTGCTCTGATCAGCCACTTAATTCCTCCCTCCAGGTGGGCCTGGGGCCAGAAGCAACTGCAGCCTAGTTCTAAAGCTGCCCCACCTCTGCTGCCCCAGGGGTGGTGGCCGAACCGCAAACTCAGTCCTACAGCTTTTCCCACTAACCTTGTCTGTTGTTTTTGCTCTTTGTGGGTTGAGAGGTCTGGTGGATGCCACAACTCAGTTATTCAGGATGCTAGGGCACACTCCGCTCGTCTCCTGGTCTGGTAGGTCTGCATCTCGCTGTGCGCGCTGGGCTCAGCTCTGCTCCCCTCAGCTGGGGGCTGGGAGCTCCGTGCAGGACAGACCTTACCCAGAGACCATCCAGGTTGTCCTGGGCTGGAGCCCTGCTTCCCTCTGCCACTTTGTGGGTTCTGCACCTATAGAATTGGTTCAGAGCCATTTTTTATAGATTTTTGGAGGGACTTGGTGGGGAGCTCACGCCAGTCACTGCTTCCCAGCCGCCATCTTGGCTCCCAACATTTCTTCCCCAGTACATGCACTCTTAGGACAGATAACTGTCGACCGTTGCTCACAGCTACAAAGGGGGCACACTGGAGCTCAGAATCATGGAGTAGAAATGTAAATAGTAAAGGGATACAGGAGCGAAGGGTTCCAGAGAGTGAGAGAATATCCAGACTTTCCAAGTGAGCCATGGGGATGCCCTCAGTGTGGAGTGATAAGCTCATATAGAATTTGCTTGCTTTTATTTTAAATAAGTGTGTATGTATATGTATATATGTGTGTGTGTATACACATGTGTATATACATATATACATATGGATTATCACTACAGATATAAAGAAGTCACAGTGACTTCTTCAATGATATGTAATATCTAAGCTGGAATTTAGCTTTATTCTTTACAGTATTTTATGTAATTATTTACCTTTTCATTTTGTCCCTCTTTTTGCTTTTCATTCACAAGAAACTGAAATAGAGGACCATATCTTTCACCTAACTTCTGTAGAAAGAAAGAAATTACCTGATCCTGTCTCATGTCACTTTAGGTAACAATTCAGCTCTGCCCTTTTGGGTAGAAATTCTGTGGGCATACATATGGAAGAAATTGGTGAAGTGCCAGAGCTATGAGCTTTTGAAACTTTAAGGGAAATTGTAGTTATTCCTATTGTCACTTGATGATTTTTTGGCTTGATTCCTTTTGATTTTTTTCGTCCTGTATGTTTTAAGAGGTCACGGCTTTGGATTCTATGGCTGTTTTATACGTAGAAATCGTAAATAATTTCTCATCCAGAGAAAGTAATAGATTGAGGGTTACTTCTGAGATTGGATGTTATTTCAATGTGTTCTGTAAGTGTTCATTAAATGACATCAATTTGTTTATAATTGGTTGACTTTAGCAACAGGCTAAAGGGATTTTACAAAGTTTATTGGAAACTGAATTTAGAATTCCTCATCCAGGTTATTTGATGAATGGAATTTTTCTTTGAGCACAATTACCTCCTGATGGAAAAGTTAAAGGTCAGTGGCTTTCTTGCTTTCCTAACAACATGTCATGTCTGTTGGAACACTTAGTTTAAAGAATACTGTTTAGTTAGGCTTGTGAGTGAGAGCCAGGCATGAAAAAATGCTTTTAAATCTTAAATGTTACCATAATAGGTGGTATATTAAGCAAATAGTAGAAAGGAGGAGGGAAGTGAAGGAGTGTATGTAGGGAGAGGAAGGACCAGAGGAAAAAGGGATAGAGCAGAAAACCAAAGGACAGGAATAAGAAAGAAAAAGAGAGAAAAGGTTTTCGGTTAAGTTTTCTACACCCTCCACCCCTGTCCTCAAAAAAGAAGCAATGGAAAGAGAGGAAAGGAATAAGGAGAAAACATAAGTTGTAAAGACTTATGATATTTCCCCCTTTCCTCCCCATAGGAAGGGTACCTATGAGGTAATAAGTCTTCAAGCAGAAACAATCTGGATCTTTTCTTCTATGGTTCTCTTGCTTTAAGCAGGCAAATTTAAAATTAAAAGGTACATGTGGAGCATGAGAGACAGAGAAACAAAAATGGGAATTTAATATTATTTTCATATTATGGTCAGTCTGTCTGTCCCTTACTTCCTCTCTTCCCCTTCAGTTATTTTTTCCTAGGATAGAGAGACATCAACTTACTTTCCTCAGATAAGGATTCAGAGAGGTTAAATAATTTATGTCATCTTCTGTCTGGACCCTCCTCTTCATGCCACTCCTATTTTCCCTAGAGATTATAACATTAATGGCATTTCCAAAATAACGCTGTTCAACATTTCTCATCTGTGTAACATTGATCCAACTGGACTAAACCTGAATATAGATAAATAGGCATATATAGAGATGAAGTAGATGTCATTTATTATTATTATTATTATTATTATTATTATCATATACAGTTGTGCATAACTTTTATGAGCAGCTACATAAAAATGCATACATAGCATACATATTTAATTGAGTGGTTTTAGACAGAAGGCTTTTGGGGCTTTAGGGGTGGGGAAGATAGGAGAATGTTTTATGACTTGGAATGTTGACTCACAGGGACATAGAGACTGATCAAATCCAAAATGGGATTTAAAGGATCAGTAGGATATCAGTCACTGGGTGTGTAATTTTTACTTCCAAATAGACACCAGAAAAATGTGGTGAGCTTCTAAATGATAGGAAGGAATACTGCTTTAAAATGTGTTGCATTATTAAACCTATAAGTTAACTGTGGACTTTGTTGACATAAAGCCATATTTCAAAGGGGTGCTACTTAGGTGAATTCCCAATTTTTTTTCTTCCAGCTTGATGATCATGTATTCAAAGCTTTTCTTTGGAGGGTTGTCCCCCCCCTCCACTTTTTTTTTAATTTAAGGAAGGAAGATGGGTGAAAAAAATGAGTTTTTGTCTAGTGAAATAAGATTTAGGATTTTTTATGCATCTCATTTCCCTTATTGAGAAACTAAAGATAATTATAAGGGTAAATTCTGGATCCAAATGTTCCCAACTGCTGAAGGTTTTTGCTCCAAAAAATCAGTTATTTCATTCACAGTGTAGAAATAAAAGAATAGAGAAGGAGTCTAAATGTATGTCCTCTGGGCTCCTTTGAAGATAAACCTTAGGGAATGGATATTTTCCAGTACTGTGGTTTTCCAGACTATGGTTTCCTAATTTTTCCTAGATCTTAAAATTAATCCTTCCCATACTGTGCCATGTGTCTAATTACCAAGTTAATATTTTTTTGGTCTTTTAAAAATCTCCTATCATTCCATTTTCCTTAGTCATTTGGCAACTCCCTACAGACTCTCCTTTGAGAATTCCCTTTCTTTCTCCCACTGTGTAATCATTCTTTCATTTTGGTACTCTTTATGACTTTTTGTCTCCTGTTCATTAATCCCTCTTCTTTCTAAGTCGGTTCTCTTGCACACCTCAGGGAATATTGGCAAAGCTAGATAGGATTTATTTTTGTTTTTATTTTTTAATAATAGTAGGGTGAAGGATGTATTTTTGAATTTCTGTTACATGGTTTTTGATAAGTAAAACTAGCCCTTTTCCAGTTTTGAAATATTTTTGCCTGTAGCATAGTTTAAAATGATCCTTAGTTTATAATGAGTTTTCCATTTAAAAGTACATCTCAGCTGCTAAAGAAAGTTAGGTAAATTGCCCCTGAAAATTTATTGAGGAAGATTGTTCTACTGTCCTAGTTGGCTTGCTTGTAAATTAACTTCTGTTTTTAAGATGGGCATTCATAAATTGCCAGTACTTGTAGTAATTTTCTTTAGATTCTGGGGAAATGGAATCTAGATATAAATTAGCATTTGTTTCACTTCAGATATGAAAAAATGACAAAAATAAGTTTTCATTTGAAGGGGAGGTTAAATAACTCAAAAATAATTAGTAGATGCAGCTTCATCACTTTTGTTTTTAAATAGGAGTATGACAATAATAAACAATTTAAATAGGAATATGACAATGACATTATTTTCACTGTTTTTAAGTAGGACTGTGACAATAATAAACAATTTAATAAATTAAATAGGAATATGACAATGACATTATTTTCATGAGAGAAAATTTAAAGCAACAGATATTGTTTACATGACAGAAATAGTAGAGTCTAATTTGAAATAGAACTCTGTGCTGCCCCTTTTCTGAATTCTTATATTGTTGAAGTGTCAAGCTCTGCAATGTGGTCTTTTCATCCTCTATCACCTTCCTTTCTGGGGAGATAACTTGAACTTAATTGGTTTCTACATTCTTGGATTCTTTTAGAACAGCTTGTCAGAAAATGTCCTTAAGCTGACTTTCTGACATGAAATAGGATGGACTTTGGGATTGATGCATGAGTCTGGAATTTTTCTTCAATATATAAATGAAATTTATTGAGTTATTAGTATATGATGAAGAGCCACCATTTATATCTGTGGTCACCTATGACCATCACTGTTTTGACCAGTGTCTATTAGGTCTGTTCACAACATCTGTCTGTAGCAGTGATGTGCCTGGCCTACAATTTCCTACCTAGGCTAGGCCACTATATTCTGGAAGCCTTTCTTTTGTTTGAAAAGTTTTCTATTTTATTACTTTTCTATTATGATAAACAAATAAGATACCAGGAACAGATTTAGATTGAAAAAGAAAATGAACACCTGTTATGTATTTTTTAAAAAAATGTGTGTGTACAGGTATGTGTGTGTGTATTTTAACAAAGTCATGGATGTATACTGAATGCCAATAGTATGTTGGGAGATAGGTGACAAAGGGGAAGTAAATTTTTAAAAAATGGTTTTGGGCCAGATTTTTGGGTGATTTCATTGGTGTAGAGAAGTGCCTATGAGGAAATTCTCCTGTATCAGTGCAAATAGGACATATCTACTCTTCAATTACATAGCCCTAGATAACTTCCTAGGGTGCTAAGAGATTAAGGGATTTCCCTAGAGTCATCCAGCCAGTAAGTTTCAGAGGCCAGACTTTTACTCAAGTCGTCTTGACTTGAGGGCAGTACTCTTTCCATTACACAATGCTGCCTCTTTCTAGGTACGAAACATACCCAAAGAAAATACAAAGGTTTTTTGTTTTGTTTTGTTTTTGAGTAGAGGGGGTGTAGAATGGAGTAGGAGCCCCTACTGAGAGCATCAAGAATAGCTTCATTATAGGAGATTATCTCTGGAACTGTCTTGAAGGAAACTAGGGATTCTTAAGAGGTAGTAATGAGAAAGTGGCATCCAGGCATGGGAGTAATCTGTGTAAGGCCTGAATGTGGGGAAGTCTTGTATGAGGAACCAACAAACAGGCCTATTTGGTTGACATGTAGAGTGCACCAAGGAGAATGACATACAATAAACTAAGTGATACAGTGGATAGAATTTTGGACCTGGAGTCAAGTGGACTCATCTCCCTGAGTTTAAATCCAGCCTCAGATACTTACTAGCCGTGTGACCCTGGGCAAGTCATTTGACCCTGGGCAAGTCATTTAACCCTGTTTGCCTCAGTTTCCTCTTTTGTAAAATGAGCTGCAGAAGGAAATGGCAAGCCACTCTAGTATCTTTGCCAAGAAAAAACCCAAATGGGGTCAGAAAGAGTTGGATATGACTGAAATAACTGAACAACAACAGCTTAGAATAGTAAGTTGGAGCTGGACTGTGAAAGACTTTGAATGCCAAACAGAGGAGTTGTATCTGATACTAGCTCATCCTCAAGCTCAAGCAGTGTGGTCAGATCAGTACTCGGGGAGTATCAGTTTGACAGCTGTGTAGGGCCTGAATTGAAGAAAGGCCAGACTGGAGTTAGAACCATTTGGGGGAATATTATAGTAGTGCAGGTAAGAGCTATTGAAGGCCTAAACTAGATTGGGCTGCCATGTTAGTTTAATAAAAGGAATGAGATGGACACAAGAGACATACTTTCACTGTGTTATGTCTGTAACTACTGTACTAGAATATAGTGCAACTTGAGGTGCTGGATTACAATAATATTTCCACAAATATATAGCAGGAACATAGGATTCTCTTTTCAATTTATAGGCAAAATTTTACGAAATATGTAAGTATTTTGAGGTATACTTGTAGTTCTTTTAGCGTAGCTTTCCATTCAGTGGGCTGGGACAAATTGATCAGGCTCTTACCCTCAGGGAATGTAGAACACGTGACCTCTTACCAAAATAATAAAGATAAATACAGACATACCTCAGAGATATTGTGCATTCAGTTCCAGACCACAAAGTGAATATCACAATTAAATGAGTCAAACAAATTTTTTGGTTTCTTAGTGCATATAAAAGTTGTGTTTACACTATACTGAAGTCTATTAAGTGTGTAAATAGTATCATATCCAAAAAACCAATGTACATACCTTAATAAAAAAATATTTTATTGCTAAAAAAAATGCTAACCATAATCTGAGCCTTCAGCTAGTCATAATCTTTTTGCTGGTGGAGGGTGTTGCCTCAGTATTGACAGCTGCTGACTGATCAGGGTAGTGTTTGCTGGAGGTTGGGTTGGCTGTTATAGTTTCTTTTTTTTTATAATTAAGGTTTTTTATTTTTCATTTACAATGCTCAGTTCCACATAATTTTGAGTTCCAGATTTTCTTCCCCCCCACCATGATGGCATGGAATCCAATATATCTTCTACATATAACTTTGCATTGAACTTATTTAAACAGTAGTCAAGTTGTAAAGAAGAATTATGACCAATGGAATGGATCAGGAGAAAGAAGAAACAAAACCAAACAAAACCAAAAAGAAACAAAAGAGAAAAAAAAACAAAGGGAAAAAAAGAGAGAGCAAATAGTGTGCCTCAATCTGCATTCATACTTCATAGTTCTTTCTCTGGATGTAGCTAGCTTTTTCCATCATGAGTCCTTTGGAGTTGTCTTTGCACCTTGTATTGCTGAGAAGAGCGAAGTCTACCAGGGTTAGTCATCACAGAATCCATACATCTGTGGTTGTGTTACAGTTTCTTAAAACAAGACAACAATGAAGTTTGCCGTAGAGATTGATTCTTCCTTTCACTTGAACACTTAGAGCCCATTGTAGGCTTATTGATTGGTCTAATTTCAGTATTATTGTGTCTCAGGGAATGGGGAGGCCTGAGGAGAGGGAGAGTGACTGGGGAACAGCCAGTTGTCGTAGCAGTCAGAACCCACACAACATTTATCAATTAAGTTCCCCATTTTATATGGGTGTGGTTTGTGACTCTCTAAAACAATTACAATAGGAAAATTAAAGATTGCTGATCACAGATCACCATAACAGATATAATATTAATGAGCAAGTTTGAAATATTGTGAGAATTATCAAAATGTGACACACAGGTGTGATGTGAGCACATGCTGTTTGGGAAAAAATGGCGCCCATAGACTTGCTTTGACACAGGGTTTCCACAAACCTCCAATTTGTAAAAAAACAAGAACAAAAAACCCCAAAACCCAAAACACCCCAAACCTGCCAATATCTGCAAAGCACAATAAAGCTGAAGTGCAGTGAAACAAGGTATGCCTGTAAATGCCTTTGTAGGTGTGCAGCGACAACTAGGGCCAAACACAAGCCCTTGCCTCCTGATTGTCCTCTGTTCTTTAACTATAGCAGTCTGGCCAGGGTAGTAAATGCCTTAGGGAATATGAAGCAAGTGAGGCCAATAAAAAGTTATGGAAATATGAAAGGTGTTAAAAGTACTTTCAGTGCTATACCTTATTAGCTTGCTGAAGTTTTTATGGTACCAAGTCAGTTGATATGTTTTAAAGACAGGTTTTAATTTTCAAAAATTAATATAAACAATTATGGTCTAATTTCAGATGATTTGGCTTGGCTTTAGAGAGGCTTTAATGAGAAAAGAAGGGAAAGTAGGTCAGTTAGGATAGTTGGGGTAAGTATATATTTTTTAAAAAAAAATCCCATTTTTTGATACAGTTCATTCTTATCCATTCTCCTTCCTCCTTATTAGAGAAGATGGGGAAGAGAGACCACATGTCAGTTTTGATTCTATGAAAGTAAATTGTTCACATTGGGAGAAGAACAGAAATAAATTATTTTTTGCTTATTGTTTTTGTAGGTTGCTTAGAGTTTTATTCTTTTATTCCATGCTACCTTTTATTTAACTATTTTATATATGTTTGCATTCATTATCTTTATATTTATGGGGTACTTATTTTTGCAAGTAATTCTCGTCTCCCTCCATTGCGATGTAAGCCCTTTGAAATTAGAGATTGTTTTATTCTTGGTACTTCTATCCCCATAGCGTAGTATGTAGGTAATGAAAACTTGTTGTTGATTGGTCAATTATCTATCTATCCATCCATCTATCTATCTGTCTGTCTGTCTACTTAGGTTAGAAGCAGCAGATGGGAGGAAGATTTGAATCAGAGCAGGTTGGAAAAGTACTAGGGTGAGATTAAGAAAACCAAGAAGCTGAGAAATGGAGAGTTAATTAGCCTTGTGTAATATGTGGAAAAAAGAGAAAGGGTCTGTTGGCTCTTCGTTTTAAACATACTTCTTTGAACCTTCTCAGGAAATTGAATAACAGTAGTTAATGTCTGATTAAGGATGGAAATTTTTGTAGGGAAAGATCTTCAACAGCTTGCCAGAGGCCTAGGTTCTTTTCTGATCAAATCTACTATATCCACCAGTCACTGTCAACTGCCTAGGAAGGTAGCAGCACTTGGGGACAGTGAGATGTTCCATAACTGTTTTAGTAAAAATATATGGTGAATGCTGCCTGCTGCTGCATCTTTCTCTTAATTTGGTAATGCTGCTGAGAAGAAAATAGACAAAGTCATTATAATTAGGAGAATTTTTTGGTAGTTTTATGTGTTCTAGATCAGAATATAAACCATTTGGGGAGCAAGAAATGCCAGATTGATTTAAGTATTTGTTTGAGTCTTTGTCAACCTCAGATAATTTAGCACAAAGCCTTCTCCCAACCTAGAACATTAAATTATCATTGAATTTATCGGGTATAATTTTTTTATAAATTTTATAAATTTAAATAAACAATTTACTTTCATAGAATCAAAACTGACATGTGGTCTCTTTTTCCCATCTTCTCTAATAAGGAGAAAGGAGAATGGATAAGAATGAACTGTGTCAAAAAAATGGGATTTTTTTTTAAAATATGTACTTACCCATATATTGAATTTATTATATATTTTATACCATATAAATACCATATATTGAATTTATTATAATTGAAATTATCATTAACACTTACACAATTCTGTCGCTAATCAGCAAAAGGGCCTCCTTTTCATTGTAAGGCCAGCTTTTCCCACTCATAAAAATTAAATAGACTCTATATAACTAAGCCGAAAATATTTATAATTTCTACATAATTGTTTAGACTTCATTGCACTAATTTGATTTCTGTTTACTTTCTCCCATGCCTCTTAGTGTTTCATCGAATTCTGTACACTCTGGCATGTTATTGTTGTTAAATGAATATTGCTATAAGGGCTCAAGGGTGTTTGTATGCTTGATGTAATTGTTGATAATTGGCAGGTTCTATTTGCATTGGAAGCATCTGTTATTGGCTCAGTTGTCTCACTCTATTGTAATACTTATTACTATGAATGCAGTGTAGCAGGTGATAAGATTTGGGAATTTGAATGTATATAGCTAATGAATTTTTTGTAAAGCACTAACTCAGAACTGGAACAGTTTGTGGAAAAAAATAGATGTGCTTTTTCCATCCTGTCGATAGTCAACATTCACACTAGATCAGGAGTCTTCAACCTTTTTTATGTTGTGGATCTCTTGAGCAATTTGTGAAGATTATGGACCTCTTCTCAGAATAATGTTTTTAAATAATTTAAAGAAATGCTAGTTTTCTACTAGAGGATAGTGAAATAAATTTTTTTTTTCTTTTCAAATTCATAGACTCCTTAAAATCTATCTGTGGATGATTCATGGGTCCAAGGATCTCAGGTTAATAATCCCCTGTATTAGATAAGCATAAGAAAGATGACTTATTAAATTGATTCCAAAAATATGATGAAATAGTATATATGAAATGCTAACTTTTGTGGCTGTTGTATAAAAGTTATAGTTTTACCCTATGTAATCATAGAAATTCTTATCTGGCTGTAAAATTTGAATCAAAGTATGTATCATATTTTGATGAGATTTGTAACATTTTTTATGACACTTGTAACATTTTTACTCATAGCTCGCAACTTCTCCAACGAAAGGAGGGAAGTACCCTCTTTCCTTGGGGTAAGATTGATCATTAAAATTATACAGCAAAACCAATTTCTCTTTAACATAACCTGAAATGAAGTATATCTGCTCCACACACACACATAGACACACTTCACCAGTCTAAACAATGGTGTGTTCCAGAGTCAAAAACTCATCTTTGAACTTAATACTTGTTTCGTATCATCTGTCCTATTTCTTCAACAATAAAGTAATACCTAACATAGCACTTCAAGGGTTACAAAGCACTTCCCTCACAATAATCCTATTATTTAAGTATGGTAAATATTGATTTCCCTCATTTAAAAAATAGAAAACCGAAGCTCAGAGAGGTTAAAGTGACTAGTCCAAAGTATCGTAGTCATGATCCTAGGCTTAAAGTGTTAGGGGTCCTCCAAGGTCATTTAAGGTCAAGGCAACATCCTTATTTAACCAATGAGGAAAGTGAGTGCAAAGGAGGCTAAGGCATTTGCCCAATATCACACAGGTGGGGTTAGAGATGGGATTTCTTACTAGCTCTGCCACTCTCCAAATCCTGACTCTTTTCAGTGTACCATTTGCTTCTCAATTTACTATATAATTGAAAGCTGATTTCTTAAGTCTACGGGGTTCATTGACACCCCCATACCCTGACCTTGAGGGGAGGGGAAATTACATTCTTGTTTTCATTAACTTTTTAACTGAAATATAGCACTTCCTTTAATTATTTAAAAACATTTATTCTGAGGAATCCATAGGCTTCAGCAGACTGCCAAAGGTTCCACATCATCAAAAAAAAGTCTAACAACCCACGGTCAAGTTCAACCACACCATGTTATAGATGAGAAACCTGTATGTAACTCAGAGAGGTAAATTAACCTGCCCAGTTACCCAGCTAGTAAGTGTCAGAGGTGGGATTTGAGGTCTTCTTGATCTCCTTCCACATCTTCCTAACTCCAATACTAGCGCTCTATCCACGATGTCTCCTTGTCCATGTGACCATAGTTATTTCTTTAAGCAGAGTTAAACCAGCCCCAATCCTGGATAAATCATTTCAAATTCCAGTTTAACAGAGCATGAACTGTTATTATTCCCCTTGGGCCTTATCAGGTCTTGTGGATCTCTTAAGCTTCTCTAGCCATTTGGTTTGCCCAAGACAAAATCTTGGCATGTATTCAACAGTTCTGAGTCACACACACGCACTATATCTTCAGTCACTTGGGGAAATGTCAAAACTCAAGGTTGCTTCTAAGCATAAGCAGTTACATTACTAAACTAGGGCAGGCTTGGATTTCTGGGAAGGACAAGAGACGGGAAGCCAGCTTAAGAGGATGGGAGGCTCTCAAAAACAAAGTCTGTTCATACGATCGTCATTGATTTAGAGGAGAAAGAGGATCTCTTAAGCGATCAATGTAGCTGTATATAGAACTCAGTGAACACAGATTATTAAATGAGATCTGAAAGAGCTGGATGTAAGAGCTGGTAGCTGAAGATCATAAGGATAAACTCCCTAAAAATAAACAGATTTGTATGACAAATGCTTTGCTAAAGTAACTAGCTTTGAGATGTCATTTATTCTCTGTTATTGGAGGTCTTCAGATAGAGGTTAGAGACCACCTTTTGGGGATGTCGTACAGAGATGATATTAGGTCACTACTAATTCTGAGATTTTACAGTTCTTTGTATGAATTATTGTTCAGTTGTGCTTCCGCAGCTAAGATTGTGTGCTTACAATATGTAGTGTGTAAACTGATTCAAAGTGGTGTACATACTTCTTAGCTACATTTTCAAATTACTAAAATATTTCAGAAGAGGAACTATGAAATCTGTTAAGAAAAATTGAGAAAAAGTACACAATCTCTATTTAAATTCCTTTCCCTTCAAATGAAAATAGAAAAAAATATAGTGAAGCATCACTTTATTAAAAAAACACAATAAGGGGGGCAGAGCCAAGATGGCGGCTGGGAAGCAGTGAGCTCCCCACCAAATCCCTCCAAAAACCTATAAAACAATGGCTCTGAACCAATTCTAGAGCTGCAGAACCCACAAAGTGGCAGAGGGAAGCAGGGCCCCAGCCCAGGACA
>JAQQSZ010010357.1:0-12533 GCA_028646595.1 Phalanger gymnotis
GGGGGGGGGGGAATGGGGAGAAAATTTGTAATTCAAACGCCTGTGAAAATCAAAGCTGACAACCAAACATGTCAAAAATAAATTAAAATTTAAAAAAAAGTGAATTTTTTGGGACAAGTGCTCTGTAGAAACCACTTTAAGTTTATACATACTCTGCTAAAGAATGAAGGTGATATGGAGAAAAGGCATGCCTGGGTGTGGGATAATGATTTGTGCTTCTGTTCATGCCATGCCTTCTCAGTAAATCTAATTGCAAAATCTAATTGATTTTAATTAGTAAAATGAAAAGGGGGGTGATAATCACTGGATATTGATATTTGAGAAAGCACATATTAGAGAATAATGACCCTACAACCCTGCCCCGCCTTGCTTCCCTGGGGAATCCTTACAACTCTGAAGGGTAAAGATATAGCTTTGTTCTGAGTATCAACTTTTCTGTAAGAGTGAGGGTTATGATAAGGAGCTTATGAAGGGCTACATAAATATACATATGTATGTATAGAATTAGTGTTTTAATTTTAATGGTACCATTTGTCTTTATTTTCTTTAAGTATTTCTATGTAATATATATATACACTCTATACACATGTATAATTTCTATATGTAAATACACATGTGTAAAATACATGTGATAACTACCATGTATGTATTGTTTATGTGTATATATGTGTGTTACATAGAAAGAAATACTAAAGGGAAATACATATGATTCTACTAAAATTAGAACACTATTTCTATATAGACAGAACATATATATATACACACATACATATGTTCATATATTTTCTTTTTGTACTTCTTTATGCGTAACACATAAACATACATATATACATATATATATGCACATGCATATGTATATACATATGCACATATACCTACATCCATATGCCTTTGTGTGTTCATGTACATACATATGCGTATATGTATGTATATATGTTACATAGAAATACTAAAAGAAAATAAAGACATATGGTACCACTAGAATTAGAATGTTGAAGAGGATTAGACCCAAGTTCAAGTATATATCTGAGCCCTATTTTCAGATGCCAATGGCACTTCATCTTTACTAAATGGGGGTGATTTTCAGTCTATTTTTGGTGTTCCATAACCAGAGTTTCCTTTTCTGAACTTTTTTTTCTTGTATATAGAGACCTGCACATTCCCCTGAAGAAGCATTTGCCTGTGAAGTACGAGTTCTCTGTTCCTGCATGAAGCTGAAAATGACAGTTAATATTCTGGAGAAGACAATGTGCTGGCAGAGAAAGAACACTATTAGGTCCAGAAGCCCAGGTTCTAGTCTCAAGTGGTCCCAGATCTTCCATTAATTAACCAGCTGCGTAACTGGGCAAAAACCATTCCCCCTCTCTGTATTTCATATCCTTCATCAGTATAATGTGAACACAGTGAGATCTTGTGTGTGTTACTAGGAAAAGTGAAGCTGAGATGAAAGTTGGTAGCTGGCTTTTGCGGCTCTTCACCTAGTTTGGTAGCAGAGTGGGTAGAGTAGTAGGCCTGCAGTCACGAAGACCTGAATTCAGATCCAACACATAATAGCTGTGTTACTCTGGGCAAGTCACTTAAACTCTATCTGTCTCAGTGTCCTCAATTGTGAAATGGAAATAATAATAATAGCACCTATCTCCTAGGGTTCTTGTGAGGAGCAAATGAGAAAATATTTGTAAAGTTTCTATCACAGTGTCTGGTACATAGTAGGTTCTTAATATTTTTTCCTTGCTTCTCAAACCTCAATGGGGAGGAATGAGAAAATAAGCTACCATTTAGTCCCCACAAAGCAAATAATTAAATATATTCAGTTTTAGGCACCTTCACTTGTAGTCATTCTGGTCCTTCAGTTCCATGCTCTAATTTCCCTTGTGATCCAGACACTCTCTTATTCCCGGCAGAATCTACAGAAAATGACATTCTAGTATGCAATAAAGTATACAATAAAGTGATTATTTATATCCAGTATACAATAAGGAATTTGGCCTAACTTCTCATCAGAGCTTGAGTACTAGTGTTACTAGTAGAAGCCACTAGAAGATAGAGCATAGCACAAATCCTAAGACCAAGTGCCCAGTTGCAATGAATTTGGAGTACTGTACCACCATCTTTAATATATCCAAACTCATTTAACACATACCTTTTTTTCTTTCCAAAGCTCCTGAGACTCTTATATGTGACAATACCATTTCAAAGTATTGCTTCTCTCTCTTTTTCTCTTACATGGATTCACTTTTACTCTCTACTCCCTGCTTCATCCCACTCTGCACACAAGTGCTAATTTCTTTTTCACCTAACACCAGCATCCTGAGTTCATACCCACTGTTTCTCAAAATAAGAGGATGAATGTACCTATATGTCCACCTAAAGTATTGACCTGCATCTCTCCCAGTATCTTCAATGTCTGACAGAGAATCTCATACTACAGTAGCAAGGAGATCTTCTCTTTTCTGTGGCCTACAATAACAGATAATTGGAATCTTCTGAACTTAGCCCAAGAATTGACATGGCTAAATTCCTCTTATTTAGCAAAGCAAAAGCCTAAATGTTTATTTGTTTAGCTATTTTAAAAATAGCTTCTTCCATAGTGTCTCTGAGCACAATGGATAATGTTGAGATTTTCCCAGAGTTGCATGTTACTGCAGAATTGCCAGACACATGCACCCAGTGCCCACTTAGCACAGGTCTGGTTTTTAACTTCTTAGGGAATGACATTCAATTACTCATTATATTGAATGTTTTGTTTTTCTTGCAATTATTCAGGAAAACTGGAGCTACCTTCTGTTCCCTAAATTTTGATATGACTGGAATCTAAGGCCGAAGGTCCCTCTAAAGCTTGGGGATAAACTGCTCCAAGGGAAGAGTGGAATAAGGTAGTTTGCTGCAATCCTATTCACAATATGAAATAAACCATTTGATGTTCTTCTACCCCTAGTTAAAATTCTGTTCAGTCACATCTCTTTCAACACCTCAACTCAGCTATTTGAGCATGGCTGGCAGGAGCTGGGACAAAGAAACACTGACAAAATTTCAACAAAAAATGACTGAATCATAAAGAAGATAAAGGGATGGAGTTGTACCTTGCGAAGCACATATTTGAACGATAAAGAAACAAGTCTCCCTCTTGTATCACTCAAATATGTTTTTAAACATCCCAGAGAGTCTTTTATGGAAGGGAAAATAAAACAAATATTGTGGAGTACACAGAAGACAAGCAGTGCAGAAAAAATTTCATTGAAAGTATTTACCAATGCTTTTCTCGGAGATTAAAATGAAGTATCTTCTTTATGTTGTGATAATTGCAACATCTGTTTCATTTAAATCAAGAAAAATATACTGCAGCATATTTGATTGAATTTAACCTCTAAGGAGGCATTCATCTTTGAAGAACTATATAATTTTTTAACACATTAAGATACAATTATCAGAACTGGAAGATTTCCAGATATGTTTTTTTCCAGCAATTTTTTCTGATTAATTTCTTCTAAATGTTTTCTTATGGTTATTTTTTCTCGTGTTTCTATAATTATTTTAACTAATATTTTAATTGGTTTATCTTTATTTAGCTATTAAGAGGAACTGTATTTCATGAATACTAGCTACCTTTCCAAAGGAAATTAGAGGACTATTTGGTATGCAATGCATTAATATGCAAAAGTCACTTGTACACTAATGCCACAGAAAGTTTTAACACCTACCAATGGGAAATGAATTATTTGTGAATGCTATAATTCTAAGTGATTTTAATTGTCTAACCCCCATTAGAAATTCATCAACCAAATGGAAACATGATAGACAGACAGATAGATAGACAGACAGACAGACAGACAGACAGACAGATGAAATGGATGAAATGTCAGGAAAAGAAGAGTATTTGATTTTCAAGACATAAACTCACAATATCCAATCATCTAATTGTATGTGAGGAAAATCCCCCAAAAGATATTGCATTGGATTAGTATTATAAACTCAATAAATATAAATGAAAAATTAAATATGGAGTAAAGTTCTTTCTTTCAATTTTTTTTTTAATTTCTTGGCATGTCTATCCCTTGACCTGTGATTTCATCTATGCAAGAACCTGCCTGGTAAGAAAAATGTTTTTAGCAACGCAAACTGGAAAACTTTTTGAAACTTTTTATCTTAGAAAGTTGTCTGGATCACTAAGGGATTAAGTGATTTGCTTAGTGTCTGATAGCCAATATATATATTTTATTTCACTTGTTATTTTAACAAATAAAGAGAGAGAACTTAGTTGACGTTATAAACTAAATGGGGAGAGAATGGAACCAAATATATTGTCTTTCTCCTGCAACCTCCCCTTTTCCCCTTCTTGTAAGTAAAACACAAAGAAGCCTTTTATCACACTTTGTGGGCAGTAGAAAGACCACCAGGTGTGGAGTCAAGGAATTCAGAAACTTATTAGATGTGTGACTCTGGTCAAGTCACTTAACCTCTGATTCCCTCAATTTCCCTACCTGTAAAGTGAGGATAATAACATCATCTACCTCACAGGGTCATTGTGAGGATCAAATGAAAATAACTGTAAAGCACTCAGCCCAATTCCTGGCACACAGTAAGCACTATATGAATGTTTATTCTTCTTATTCACTGAAAGTCATAATTTAATGTATTTAACACCCTCTAGCAAGAAAACACTTAGGGTTTGCTTGAATAACTGTCATTTAACCTTTGAGTAGAGCCAATCAGTAACTATTTGGTGATTGTTTACTCACTTATTTTAGTGAATACCACTAGGTTAACCTTTTTCTTCAATCGCAGATTCCCTGATTCGATGACATTTTTGCATTTACTGTGATGATAAATTGGCTACACTTCCTGATATGGACCTTTATGTCATGGGTACCTGAAGAGCTCTGGAAAAGCCCTTGGTAGGGTCTGGACTCCTAAATGAAGCTGTAAAATTACTATACAGATAGACCAGCCTGCCCCATCAGAGAAAGGAAGGAAAGAAGCAAAGAGTAGTAGAAAAACAGCAGCTTAAAGCTAGCATTTATATAGTATTTTTAAAAGATCTGCAAAGCCTATGTAAACATATACATATGTTTGTGAGTATTTGTGTGTGTATAATAAATATATATATATAATACAAATACATAATATTGTGGTGATCATATCTATCACCATTATATATAATGAGATGATACATAGAAATTGCACATGTTATATGGTATGATATGTATTATGTGATATGTTCTATGATGAAAATACATGTTTATATATGTACATTTATATGGATACACACATATATTTATATGTGTAATCTCTTTGATCACCACAACAATCCTGTTAGGTAGGTGGTAACATCATGCTCATTTTCCGGATGTGGAATCTGAGCCAGAGAGTTTAAGCCACTTGGCCAGGGTCAGGTTAAATAAGATTTGAACTCAAGTTTACTGATTCTCATGCTCACATTCTAAATTTCTTGCTGATAAATGGCTGTAATAAAGTAATTGTTACCTTATAGTAACACAAATTAAATTATTTTTTAAGATTAAAAATGTTTGACCCAAATTTATATCCTTTATAAATCATATTCCAAGTCTACTGACAACCAAGAACCCTCCATCAAAACATGTTTCTGGTTGCCTTAGCCCTCATCTGTATCCTCCATTCTCATATCTGCTAAGCTGATTATTGAAGGTGCTTAATTCATCCTGTTATTACATAGTCATTTATAAGGGATAAAACGAAACCACAAAGGTACTTTATGGTACTTTTGTTAAGAAGTGCTGATTTTGTTTCATATTTGGCAATTCTAAATACCATGTAATTTGAAGCAATAAACTATTTTGAAGAGCTTGCTAGGTGCCAAGCAGTTTGGCAGGTATTAGGGAAAACAACAAGAGAAAAACCCTGCTCTCATGGAGATTACATTCCACTGGGAAGATAAAACATGGACACACATAAGTAAAGTCAAGGCTGAAAATGAAGAGAGGAAAGTGAAGTAAAAGTTAGGGTCATGGACTGGGGAAAAGAAGAAAGCGGGAGAGACTAAAAGTTATGGCAATAATGAAAAATAGGATTAGGAAGAATGAAATAGAAGAGACATGGAAGAAGAGGGGATAATGATCAGAAACAGGAATTTCAGGATAATAAAGAAGTATTATAATATATGGTGGGAAAATCTAAGGTATTATTAGTCCATGTGTATTTAAGTGGAATGAAGATCATATCTCTAAATTCTGGAGGGAGACCAGAGGCCATTGAGTACAGCCTCTTCATTATGCAGATGATGAAACAAAAACCCAGAGAATTTAGCTGAATCGAATAAGGTCACATGGTCACATAGATAATGAGAAAAGGAGATGAAATTTGTAACCAGTTCCTTTGACAAAGGAGCCTATGCTTTTCCAAGGTTCCGTGTTGCTTCCCCAGTGTTGGGCATGGGAACTGAGGTTTATGAATTATGAAACCATATATTTGAAGAGACAAGAAAATATCTATCTTTCTGTCTCTGTATATGTAAAGTGGGCAACTAGATAGCACAATGGATACAGTGCCAGACCTGGAATCAGGAATACTCATCTTCATGAGTTCAAATCCAGCCTCAGACATTTACTACCCATGTGACACTGGGCAAATGACTTAAACTTTTTGTCTCCATTTCCTGATCTGAAAAATGAGCTGCAGAAGGAAATGGCAAACCACTCCAATATCTTTGCCAAGAAAAAACTAACTGGGGTCACAAAGAGTTAGACATGACTGAAAATGTATGTGAAGTACGAAAGTATGAAGACAATAGAAAGTGGTAGGGGAAAACTGGGAGTTGGATACCAAACTCCTTCAGAAAACAGAAAAGTGACAGAGATCAGCATATTATAGAAATAAGGGTCTGATGAGGGTGATATAAATGAATGAACTGAGCCTCAAATGAGAAGTGGTTGTAGACAGAAGACCTAGAAGTAATTGGAGGATGAGAACTGAATAACTTTCTCTTGGCCTAGTTTCTTTGAGAGAAGTATGAGAGAATAAGCAATCTGCACCTGAGAGGGTAGTCAAGTATATCTTGTTTTAAGAAGAGAGCTATTTCCTTGATTGCCGAGAAGATCTAAGATGAAGGGGAATTTTTAAGTAATAGAGCATGGATACCATGGGTTTGTCAGCCATAGCATAGAGGAAGAATCTGACCAGTAATGTTACTTTCCTGGGTCCCAGGATGACTGAGCACAGTGCTGGTGTTGGGGCACTGTGTCAGTCTTACTTAAGTACTTACTATATATTAAGGTATTTAAGTACTTAATTTAAGTATTTACTCTGTGCTAAGTATTAAATGAAGCACTAGAAGGATATAAAGACAAGATCATTCCTTGCCCTAAAGGAGCTCACATTCTAAAAGGGATGAAATGCATGAAAGTAATGAAGGATATATGAGATGTATATAATTTAAATAGAAGTTCATCTCAAAGGATAAGACACTAGCAAATGGAGGGACAAGAACAGGACTCCTGTAGAAGACAGAGATTTCAATTGTCTTAAAGGAACTATGAGAAGCAGAGGTAATGAGGAGGTGAGGGAGCATTTCCAGTGAAAGGGAGATCCAGTTTAAAGACATAAAGATGGGAGAAACTGGGGAACTGAGAGTATAAAGAGTGGAAAATGATGCAAGGGAATTCTGCTTAGGTGTTTGGGGGAAGTATATACCTGGTGATTTGTTGTTTTGAACTGAATCAAATTCTTAGCATCAGCTTTATAGTCTCATCCTAAGAAATCATAATTTTATCTCTTTCTGTCTCCTCTGTCTGACTGTCTCTCTTCAGGTAATTATTCACAAGTCACTTAATCTAACTGGGCCTCAGTTCCTTCACCTGAAAATGTAGATAATTAAAGCAGCTACCTCAGAGGATCCTTGTAAGAGTCAAATAAACAAATACCTAGAAAACCACTTTTCAAACCTAAGGGCTCTATGTAAATATGAACTATTGTCAATATTGTAAAGGAATAGCATTGTGTGCATTTGAAATTACATAAGAATTCAAGAGGTAAAAAAAACAAGAAACTTTTGATTTTCTTAAAATTTGGCACTAAACCTGACACTTATTTTACAAAGCATATTCCTATGTAATTGAAAAACTCATTTTGTTATGGCTACACTTGGAAATTACAGAATTTAGAGTATTCCCCCAAAAACTGTATGTAGCTTTTGTACTTTTAGCTAAAATTTAGCAACCTTGAACCACCTTTGTACTTTTTAAAATGCAAAGGACTTTAATCATTTGTAATATCATTCTGAATTAACAAGGGGAAAAGTAAGATGAGAGAGGAGTAAGAGATGTTTTACTCAACTATGTGTTCTGATAACAGGCAAGAGACAGCTCTGTGGGTCATTACCCATCAGGACACAAAACAAGTGGGCCTGAAAAGACAGTGTGCTTTAATGTAACCTCACAAAATCTAAAGGAAAAGAAGTTTGCTTATCTGGTAATTTGTATCAGAATCATTTGATCTAAATTATTATGCACTGGAGTATGGAGAACATGCAGAAAAAGCAAGAATTTCCTCACCCATCACAAGGGGATGTCAATGTGAGCAGAGTCACACCAGCAGCTCATGTAGGGAAGTGGTGCATATGGGGGAGATGCTCTAATGAGCTTCAATGAACTCAGAAGTCAGCAGAAAGCAGCTCTTAACCAGTCATATTGCCTTACAACAGACAACTCTATTGTGAATATTAACAAGAAAGTGCTGATGTGCCATAAAAAGTGGCTAATAAGATAATGCCAGCCCTGTTATTTTGGGTACCCAGATTCTAAATTAAACTTTCTTTGAAAGTCATCAACTGTAGCTGCCCCTCACTTTACCTAATAGGTATTTTCATAAAAACATACATAAAATTGAATTTTCCCAACATGAAGGAAGATTACTACTTAAATTTTTCTTTCTGAATAGCTTTCTAAGGTCAACAATTACTCCATTATTGGTGTTTAAAGCAGGGGGAAAATACTTTATAAGAATACTCAAAGGAGTGTGATATAATGGAAAGATCACCATTATAATTAAACTTATAATTAAAAGATCTGGGTCTGAATCCCCAATTTTCCCCTTACTTGTACTATGACTATGAGTAAGACCTTCCCTTTCTTGGGCCCCGGGTGTTTTTTTATAATCTCCAAAATAGTAATCATAATATTTGGATCCTACCTCACAGAACTGTTGTGCAGGCTGAATGTACACAGCATATGTGAAACACATTATGTGATAAACAAATGTAATCTAGTATCATAGTTATATAAGCAAAATTTCCTTGGAGGTGCTATATAAACCTAAACTATTATTTTTTTCTAATTCTTTTATTCATAATTATTTGAAATAAAGTAGGATATTATCAAACAGGGGCAATGTTGATATGCTAGCCCGATGAGTTTATTATTTCAAGTGAGGATAGAAATTTCAAATGAATTCATTCACTGATGTGTGTGTGTGTGTGTGTGTGTATGATATATTTCCATCATTCTCAAAGAACAGGATAACATAGATACCACTGTTGTATACATTTTGATGCATATAGTTAATTCATGCCTAATAGTCAAGTCTTGTCAAACCTATCTCTACTATACTTTCATATTACTCCTATCATTTCCCTTCTCTTTCGACCATCCTATGTCAGTCCCTCATCTCTTCTTGCAAAGACAATTACAATAGCCTCAAAATGAGGCTTCATTTTCCAATCTTCCCCCTCTCCAATATCTCCTTCTTAACACAGCCTAAGTGTTCCCCCTAATTCACAACCCTAATCAGGTCATTCATCTACTTAAAAGACTTCAAAGTTTCACTATTGTCAACCAAATAAAGTATAATCTCCAGATCCTGACATGCAAAGCCCACCACAATCTACCTTTCCAGTCTCGTCTCATTTTTCCCCCTTCATAGATGCTAAATTCTAGGAACTGGAATTCTTTCTGGCCCTGACCTTTTTTCTCACCCTCTTCTCCTATTTCTGTGCCTTTTGTGACATCCAAAACAGAGTAACTCCAATATTTCCCACTAATATATGTTTTCCCTTGCTTCCCAACTTGTTACATCTGTAACAAGCAGGTCCTTATGATAATAAATTTTAGTCTTAGAACAAAGGCTACATCATAACTGCAGCTGGATCTGCCTCTGGAGGGCCTTCTAATCACAGGCTCAGACATTTCTGTGAAACTATCCCTTGCCATATGGAGTTTGCTGCCTGGGATACCAGACAACTGAGGAGGGCAGAGTGCATGGTTAAACACAATACCTCAGCTACAAGATATCGAAACCTCAAAGAAAAAGAGAATCACAAAGTTTCAGGAAAATTTCTCATCAGCAAACTGAGGAAAAGCAGTGGTTCTCTTGCTAAGCCCTGGAGGCTCACTTCAAATTTTACTCTCACTGAATTTAATGCAAATCCTTTAAAGGCAAAAGAGAGACCATTCCACTTAAATCAAAACCCTTCCCACTATTTACAAATCTTCTCTCCTAAATATCCTGGGTTTGGGGGAGAAAAAGGGGGTGTGTAACAAAGCTTCCCAGTTCACTAGTATAGATGTTCTAATCGAGCTGATATCCTTAGGCACGGTGCTATTTCTTTGATTATAGTATGAAAATAATTTCAGTCCCCAAAATGAAGTAAAGCACCACTCCTCAAACATAATAGTTCGATTATGGTTTAGTTGTATCAGGATAGATGGGGTCTATCTGATGGGAGAAAAAAACAGCCATAAGCCTTTGTAGATTATTCTCAATCATTACAATACTAACGAAACAGCATCCTCAGCCAAAGAATTGTCTGGATGGTTGCCACAGCTTTTTATCAGAAAATGCTCCTAAACAATGCCCCCGAAGAGTTAACGTTTCGTTTTGTGTTGTATTTAACTTGGATATGTTTTGTTTTATGGAGGGTTAAGGCAACAGATTTCATGACCAAGTGTCCACTGTACTGATGATGACCTTTTTTTGTGATTATGCTGTTCTTTGGAAATTAACTTAATCTGATGCATGAAGCTTGTCCAGCAAGATGGAGCATGCTAGAGCTTGTACTGTGCTGGTAGAGCCTTTATGACATAAATGAAGCAAGAGTACATGGAACATGCCCACATCAAAGAAATGGATGGGTGAAAAGGAAAATAGACTGGTCACATGAAAAGAACCAAAGATAATCAAAGGATAACTTGCGTCCTTGTAGCCATGAAATTTTAGGAGAAAGCAAAGATTGCTCCTTTGTGGCAAAGGAGGACATGGACAACAAATATCCAGGATGGAGAGGTAGACAAAGGTGGCTAGCTATGTGATCTACATTATTGCAAGGACTCTTCACATCAGTATGATCCCAGCATCCAATGGAGTACGTTAATACTTGAGAGGTGATTGAAATAGCGTTGCTACAAATCTCAGTGGAAACAAGCATAGCCTTCTGAGAGTAGAATTTTTGTTCTAGCATTTAGTGATACAGCAACAGAAAAGAAAAAGTCAATTTTATTAAGCTTGGAAACAGCATTGAGGAAAATACTCTCTCCATAGTTAGTTTCCTGATGACTTGATTATGCTATCAATGGAGGGCTTTCTTACTTCACATTTCTCCTGGAGGTGGAGTAGCATCAATATGATAAACATTTTGGATAGGTGCAATTTCTTGATAATATTTTAGAGAAGTGTGCAGATGGGATTATTGTGAACACTATTTCAACCAAGTTAGTTATTCTCTCTTTTTCTGCTGAAACATGAGCTTCTGAGATCAGCAGAGAGTATCACTTGCATTTATCTTAATTCCACATCAACCAAGAAAGTCATGGTGAACAGCTTTGTCCCTTGCTTCAAAGTTTCTTGCACTCAAGCTGGCTTCAAGGCCAGCACAGGACCTTTCCATGAGAGAATAGTATAAATATAATAATAAACTTGCACACACTTGTTTTTATATCAGTGGTATTTAAAAGAGTATGCATGACAAAAACCATTCCTCACAGGAAACATTTTGTGTTTTACTATAACTCTGTATTTTTTCTGTCATTTATAAAGTAGGCTGTATATAGAAAAAGACTTCTGTGTCTGCATCGTATACCTTGGCACTTGCTATGAAACCTATAAAGGAAAAATAAATCAAGGGTAGCTTTCATTTTAATAGAATACATTTTAATTAAAAAGCATTTAATAAATATAATCCTTAAAGAGCTTTAATGTTGTAAGGCTATTATAGTGATACTTTCACAGTGTGTCTATGCAAACATTATTTGATGTTTAACTGGGTAATTTCAAAGCATCTACACTCAATTCTGGAATTTTATTAGAATTAATATTTTTAATTGAAATAGGAATTTTAAAATGGAAGGATGAGAAACACATAGGTGTTCTTATACCACTGCAGTGTAGAGCTAAGTGAATGGATTCAGATTTACTTGAAGAATGTTGGTTCTTACAGAATATGATTCCTTGCAGAGAAATCAATCAACAAGCGCTTACCAAAGGACTACCATATTCTAGACAGTGTGCTCAGGGCTGAAGATACAGGCACAAAAATGGAAAACTGTCGGGGGGCGGAGCCAAGATGG
>JAQQSZ010010358.1:0-12533 GCA_028646595.1 Phalanger gymnotis
GGGGGGAGGAAATGGGGAGAAAATTTGTAATTCAAATGCCTGTGAAAATCAATGCTGAAAACCAAACATGTCAAAAATAAATTAAAAAAAGAGAGACAAAACTAGAATGAAACGGTGCCTAATTTCAAAAATCTGACATTTTATTTTATAATACATTGGGAGAAATAACATATACTCAAGTCCAATGTCAGTAAAGTAGATGCTGTGACTTCATTGTGATATGGGGATATGTCTCCATCAGCTATGGATGTATCGAAAGTATTTTAATACAAAGTCTACTAGCTATTTCTTGTATGACCTTGGAAAGGATAATGTCTGTGAGTCTGTTCCCCACCCCGTGTAAAATGGAGAAAATAATATCAGTATAGCTTACCTTACAGCATTGTCATTAGCCCTACATCACTATGTGGGACTTTTAACACATTCCAGTGGTATAGAATGGATGCCATTATTGTTTCATTCTTACCTGCTTTGATGGAGTGCACGTAGAAACATTTCTAGGACAAGTAACTCTTACTATTCCCTTATGTTTTATGTTGCATTGGTGATTTTGCAGGTAGATGAAATAACTGATAGGTTTTGATTAAATGAAATCATAGAGAGATTATCTTATATTTTAGTGTCATTGAAAGTATCTTTAGGACAGATACGGTAGCTGACAGAATGACAGAGATGATTCATAGTGGTGTCCCAAAAGTCTTAATGCAGGTTTAAATTTAAGTAGTTTTCTGAGCTTAATACTGCACTAAGACCTTTGGGAACTCTCTATCCCAATAATACAATAAACATTTATTAAGTGCCTGCTATCTGCCAGGCATTGTGCTAAACACTGGGGTTACAGTTAATAAAAAGAAAAAACAGTTCATGTACTCTCAAAGCTTTCAACAAAATCCAATCAGGGGAGACATACTCAAGAAGGAAAGAAAGTGTCAGGGGGAGAAGTGGGAACGTCTTGTTCTGTGGAGTGAGTTGAAACCAGGCAGAGCAGCCAGAGAGTTTCTGCCCTCTGAAAAGGAAGGCATTGAGAGGAGTTTGGTACTCTTTCTCTCCTACGTTCTTTTGCTGGGTCTTTGCATTTTGAGGGCTTTACATCCAATGTGGTTTGGTGGTTGTGCATTTATTACACCATTATCTATGAAAATATTGTTTGTGATCTCCATAGCAAAGAGATAATTTTATGTGTAGGAGAATGTGGGCAACAGTTTTATCGCTAATAGTGTTATGATTCCAGTACCATTTGTTCGATAGATCATAAGTGATCTTTTTGGTCTTAGATTCATAATACAAGCATTTGTTATGTGTAACTTTTTGAAAAATTGCAAGTTTCTCATGTATAATTCTAGCTACTTGATCATGACTTTCTAGGAATTTTGTCAGTCCTCAGTTTTAGCGCTCTATAGTGAATGATGTTGTACAGTTTCTGTCCTTTCCCTTCCAAGTTTGCATGAACCAATAAGCCTTTATTTCTTAGTAAGGAACTTTCTTTAACTGTAGGTATCATTTACCGGCTATACTATCTCTCTCACAAACTCATCCATTTGTACAAACAAATCCACTTGCCTAAGGCATTTAATTAATATTTATTGTGATATTCTTGTTCAAATCCCTGTGTGCATTGCCTATGAAGGGTATTTAGGTTCCATTCTTAGATCTTAGTGATTTCATGGGTTTCATTCCTGAATAAAACAATATGAATTACCATTAATAGAGTCTGTATGGTATCTATAGCTGACCTTAACAAAGAAACAAACTGTGCAAAGTGGAGTCTTCTTTCAAAAATAATTTATCTCTCTTTAGAGAGGGAAATAGCTAGGTAGCACAGCGGATAGAGCACTGGGCTTGGAATCAGGAATATTCATCTTCCTGAGTTCAAATCTGGCTTCACATACTTACTAGCTGTGAGACCTTGAGAAAGTCACTTAATCTTGTTTAACTCAGTTCCTTACCTGCAAAATGAGCTGACAAAGGAAATGGCAAATCATTCTAATATTTTTGCCAAGAAAACCCAAAATGGGGTCATGAAGAGTCGGACATAACTGAAACAACACAGCAATAGAGAGGGAGAAAGAACAAAATTCTGTGTAATGAGTTATGGCATAATTAACTTCAATGCTTCTAGAATCTGGTATTTCCATGGTGCTGGTGATTATCCTTCTACTGATGTGGATTTTAATTCCTCCATTGCTTAGTAGACTGCATTCATCACTTGCCTCCCCCTCTAGTTGCCCAAACCCCTCCCATTACCACATGTTAGCCAACCCTCTGGTGATGAGCATTTTCATACTTAGCTATACTGGTCCTAAACTAGCAGACATAACATCTCTCAGCAGGCCCATATGCAAAGTCATTCCAGCTTGGTCAGTCCTGCCAGCTTATGCTACACTGGAACAACCCTTAAGAATCTCAAGCTACTATTATGCTCCATGATGAGGTATCAGAGGGAGGCTTTAGAGGAGGAGCAATATCAAAGCTACGCATAATGCTCCTATTGGTTAGAGGCTGCCCTCCATTCAAATTATTGTTAGTCATTTTAGAATTCGTAGAGCTGTTCTTCATTCATACATCTCATAAGCCATAGGAAGTTTGGCATGTGAAATGCCAGCTTAAATCTGGATAGGAAATGTCAACCCTTCTTTTTGAAAGACATTGTCCCCTACATTGAAGTGCATTTTCCTTCATGAATTACCCTCTCTGTATTTCTGTTCAATTTCATTAACTTTATTGGGATGATGAGTTATAAAATGTTACTGAAATCAATACATTATATCAGTGTTCCATGAACAGGATTTCGAGATAGAAATGGATTACAATGGGAAGAGAGATGTTGCATAAAATCTCGTTCTGGCCAAGGGGTATCTTGCCACACATTTTAAAGTTATTCCAATTCTGTTCATTCACTCTTTAGTGGGGAATCTTTTATGGTTCCATGCAGGAAAGAAATTATCATCATATATCTTTGGATTTGAAAAGTAGCACAGGAAATCTCCATATTTCCAACTCATCTTCTCAGATATCTTGGTTTAAACTCAGCCCTACTTTCTCTGGCATGACCTCTTCAGTTTTGTGGTTTCTGTTTTTATTATGAGACCGCTACATCTGTAACTGATAAGGATTGCCAGGCAATTCATTCCATTCATTATGCTAAAGTTGCATGTTATTATGACAGGGGGCGGGCCCATATTGGCCGGTCTACACTGGAATTTAAAACAATTCCATTTGTGTTTTTCCTTAAATCTTCCCAGAGTACAGTGATCTTTCTTTTATGGCAGATTGATCAAATGGAACAAAGAACCCTGGTTTGGGAGTTACCTAGGAAAAGCAACTGGCTTTTGGTCCAGTTCCTTCCACTTAGGTGCAATGTGACTTTGGTAACTCGCCTCACCTCTCTGAGACCTAGTTTACTAGTCTATAAATAGGAATGATATTTGCTCTGCTAAACTCACAGGGCTGTTGTGAGGATTAAAAAATATAATTTATAAAAAGGACTTGTTAGGTTTTAAAATACTATAGAGAAGTGAATCATCATCATCATCATCATCATCATCATCATGGATTTGATCCATTATACTAGATCACTGGGTATCATTAATTTTAATAATTCTATTGATATTTTAAAGATATTATAAATTGGGAAATTATTTATTTATAATTGTTAAGAGCCTGTCTGCCCACAATGTACTTAAATATATTGTAATGGAAGGGGAGGGGAAAGGAATAAACATTAATATAGTATCTACTATGTGCTAGTAACTTCACTAAGCACTTTACATATATTGTGTCATTTGATTTTCACAACAACCCTGGGAGGTAGGTGCTGATAGTCTTCCCATTTTACAGATGAGAAAACTGAGGCGAACAGAGGTTAAGTGACTTGCCTAGGTTCATATAACTTTTAAGTGTCTAAAGCCACATTTGAACTTAGGGCTTCTTCATTCTAGGCCATTCCACTGTTAGGAATGGAGTGGAGGGGAGGAATGTCAATTCACGTTTCCCCTACTCATCTCTAACCAAAATAATAGGTCTTAGAAAATGGAGTGGAAGTAAATTGTGTGTCTGAATTAAGCAAGCAACTTTCTATTGTTAATAGAGTTATCTGGACTTCTTTAATTAAAAAATGATGTATATCCTAAAAAGCATAATATTATCCTCCTGTTCTCTCAGATTAGCCTAGAGCTTAGCCTATTGAAAGGGTGATGTTGCTTTAGCCCTTAGCTTCTGTAGAGTCCAGAAAGTCAGAAGATAATTGCATGCAACCTGAAAGTAGTAGGTAAGAGTTAAAGATTCTCTAGTCCAACAGTCTTTCAAAAATGTTTTTATCACTCTTCGCCTCTGGTATTCAAAAAAAAAACCAAACAAAACCAAGATTGCAACACTTATGATTCCCTCTATCTTGTCCACATCTTGAAGATTATTATTACTCAGTTTCTAGATATTGTGTTTAATTTGTTTTCATGGTGATACTGTTATAAATGTCCTTCACGGACCTGCCCACAAATTGGCAAGTCCTCATTAAAATGATCTTTCCCTCCTTCTTTAGCAATGAAATCTTTGTCCAATGAGATTAAAGCAGTGAAGCTTCCTATTGTCCCTTGTTTAAAGATCCCTAGTTCCTGAATCAAAAGTTAAGCTTAGCCCAATCTAGTCTCAGAATTGTGAGCTTAACACAATGTTTGAAAAGCCAGCATTGATTTAGAGTGTAGTGACCTTGGTTTGAATGCTGGCTATTTACTATTTACTAGCTCTGTGAATTCATACACCTTCCTCATCCATACAATAGGATGGTAAAACCTGCTCTATTTGTAGTACGGTGGGAAGAGCCTTAGAACAATAGTCAGAAAGCCTAAATTCTAGTCTTAGGTGTGCTATTTCATGACCCTTGGAAAATCATTTCCTCTTCAGAAGCCTAAACTTCCTCCTCTAGAAAATGAAGCATTTAGAGTCCCATAATCCTTTAAGTCCCTTTCATTCCTACCATTGTGTCATCACAGACCCATAGAGACAGTGGTGATACAGTGAATGGAATTCTGGGCCTAGAGTCAGGCCCACTTGAGTTCAAATCTGGCCCTAAATACTTACCAGCTGTGTGACCTTGGGCAAGTCATTTAACTTCTAGATAGAATAATATCACCCACCTCACAGGGTTGTTGTAAATATCAAATGAGACAATATTTGTAAATGTATTTACCATAATGCCTGGTACATAGGATGTGCTATAGAAATGCTTATTCCTTTCCCTCCCTAGTCTCAATTCCTTCATCTATAAAATGGGAGACACAAAATTTATACTAACCACCTCACACATGTGGAGGTAAGAATGAAAAATAAATGTCAAAGCTCCTTTTCAATGTTAAAATGAATCAAGGAATGAATGAAAAAGCACTTCTCAAGTGCTTTATATGTGTCAAGAAATAAGGTATAGAAGTGTGAGTTATGAGTTTATTATTAAGTATCTGAAATTCTATCTGTATAAATAGGAACTACATATTTGACAGAGATTCAACGACACATTAACTAGATTTTTTAATCTCCTTCAAATGCCTTGTTTACACTTCTCTTACGCCCTTATCATCTATTGGGTTTACATTCCCATTACCTTTATTTGTGTCTTATCCATCTTGTATGTAGATTGTAAATTCCATGAAGGCAGAGACTGTGTTTCATCTCAACTTTTTATCTATACTTGGAACCCAGCACAGTGCACTGCAGAAAGTACGTCTTCTGGCACCATTGATAAGTCTTATCAGAGATAAGCTCAAGCTGAAAGAGTAATGTGTCTACGTTACCCAGCTAGTAAGAACTTGCTTGGACCTTACTCCAGGCTTCATGACTCCCAGTTCAAGTGATGAAGACATCTTTGGCTTTGGCCTCCTTGAACTGGAGGTTCTGAGATGAACCAATCAAACAGATGCTGAGGCCAACCATGAGAAGTTAAGTGACATACCGGGGGTCAAAAACCTAGGAAGTATCTGAGGCAGGATTAGAACTCATCTTCTTGAGTCCAAGTTTAGCTCTATATCCACTAATAATAATAATAATAATAATAATGATGATGATGATGATAACTAGCATTTATAAAGCTCATTAAGGTTTGCAAAGCATATAAACTATATTAATTAATTTTATCCTCACAACAACCTATAAAGTGAATGCTATTACTATCCCCATTTTTCAGATGAGGAAACTGAGGCTGAGAGACTTTAGGTGAGTGCCCTGGATCACACAACTAGGAGGTGAGGTGGGATTCAAATTTAGGTTTTTTTTTTATTTCAAATGCTGAGCTCTATTGATGGCACCACAGACATGCCTCTACTACTCCACCTAGCTTCCTACCACATCAACTAACTGTTTATAGGAATATGATAATGATGATGACGATGATGATGATGGTGATCATCTTGCTTTGTTCATCTCTCTGAAGTCTTTATCACCTTATAAAGAAAGGAGCTAGACATTTTATTTATGTAGGAAATTCTGCAGTAATGAAATGCTCTACCAATATTTTTTTTCTGTAACATAAATTCCTAGAATGTTGCTTGAGCACTGTGAGGTAAAGTAATTTGCTCTGACATGTGTCAGAGGAAGGATTTGAACAGAAATCTTACTCACTTCAAGGTCAGTATTTTTTTATTCCTTGCTCCACAGATGTCTCTTTATCATATAATATTGTGCATTATAGTTATTAGCCTTATATCACATGTAAACTATAGTTTCCATGAGGCCAAACATTTTGTTTGACCCAAATTTTGTATTTCTCCATGCTATGCACACAGTAGGTGCTTAATAATTGTATGTTGCACTGTACTGTATGATTTCTTCCTCAGATTTAGCAGGAAATGGAGAAGATTCCTCTGTACCAAAGTGACTCCTTGTGGTCACCTTATATTAAAAGTTCTAACTTACCTTAGAACTCCTTCTCTTCCTCCTTAATTATTGCAGCTGCCAAAAGCTCTCTGATCCCTGTTGACTGTGTGATGTTGGTCTCATCCTCATTGTCCTATAAAACAATTAGAGATTTGACATAGTTTGTTTCTGTCTTATAAAGTTGTTATAGTAACTTTATTGAGAAGAGTGGGGGGTGGAGGCTGGGATGTGGAGGGGTGAATAATACCCCCAAGGTTTATTGCATATGTTTAATGATATCCAAGGCCCACAAAGCTTTTTTCAAGTCATTAGTTTCATAGTCAAACTCCTTCATGCACTATAGAATCTGTCTCCATAGACTGGCAATTTAGAATCAGATTCTCACTTGTATGCATCAAAATAGCTTACTTGATATTTTATATTTATCTCGAATCTGCCACTTAGCACCCCCATGTTATTCTCCACTTCCTCTCCCTGATTCTCTCCTTTCCCACTGAATTCGTGTCTCTGGTATAAATGATCAAACATAGAGGTTGAAGAAGAGGTACGGTTAAATTGGACCCTTATTTACCTGTGCCAGGATGTTCTGCTGCCTGTCCATTAAGAGAAAACTATATACATATATAGCCCTTGCCTATGTACGTGGTGTCTATTTTGAGATGATTTATACATGTAGTTCTTGCCACAGCCCTGCCAGATAGATGACATAAGTATTGCTTGCTCTTTTGGCCAATTCCCTGCGTCACCCTGGACCACAGTTTTTTCCTCTATAAAGATGACTTCTGAGGTCCCTCCTAGCTCTACATCGAAGATCCAATGTGTCTATGGATCTATCCATCTGGCTATTCATTTATTTGTTTATTTGTTTACGGATACTCTACATTTTTTAAAGAAGTAAAAACTGAGGCTCAGAGGATATAAATTATTTTCCCTTGTTCATGCAACTTATAAATGTCAGAAAATATAAATATCTTCTGAAACAAAGACCAGTATTTATCAGACTATCTGTTGCTGCTTCGTCATCCTCAATATTGCCCCAGATCACACAGTGATCCAGGAGTTCACATTGATAATGTGGTGCCATCGGGGTAATTGATCTGCAGTGGCAGATTTCACAGAGATGTCTTTATACTGCAGGCAGATAAGAGTGTTTAAAGTGAACATGGAAGAGAAAAAAAAGAGTAAATCTAAAAGTTTCTCAGAAATCCCTGTGCCAAAACTAGTGTTATCATGATTCAATCTTCGGTGAACAGAATCTTAATAATCATTTAGTTCAACCTCCCTACATTTCAAACCATGCACAACTGGCAAGAGCAGAGTTCAGGCCAGAACAAAAGTAAGAGCTTACATTTCCCTAGAAATTTAAGGCTTCTAAATGTCTTTTCCTCCCTACAATCCTGAGGGGTTGTTAGAACAAAGAAATTGAGGACCAGAGAGTAGAAGTGACCTGATCAAAGTTGCATAGTAAATTTTGTAACTGTAACTTGAACCTAGCTCTTTAAATCCTGAGGACAATCTTTTTTTTTGTCTTCTACCTCTCTGAGAGAACCACAGCCAGGTCTCAACCTCTTCCATACTAAATTTTTAACTGCCCATCAAGAGATATCAATTCAGGAAAATAACACAACAAACAAATCCTAAGTACATTTTGTAGTAGAAAGAGGGCTGTATTTGAAATCAGAAGACTTGGATCCAAATTATCTAAGAAAATGTTTATCGATTGATTATTAATTTAAACTCAGCCTTTGTACTTATTATGTGTTTCTTTCTTTTTTTAACCTTTCTAGGCTTTAGTTTCCTCATTAGTAAAATGAAAAGATTAGCATAGATGACCCTCCAAGGCCCCTCCAAACTATAAATCAATAATCTCATTGTAATAACTTCTTATAATATTTTTCTCATTTTAAGTCTAGGAGGAAGTATAACGGCCCCTATCGTACACATGCTTTCCTTCTCTTAAGCCTTAGGGAGTTTATTCTAGATAGTCATGAATTTAGTCAAAATCACTCTGATCCCCCAATTAGGAAAATTTCTAACATTTAAGCAGAGGTTAAACTCTGCCTAATTTTACATTTATGCCTATCTCTAATCAGCTCCTGGCCTCTTTGTGGTTAAGACAAAATTTAGTTTCCTGGAAACATTTAGATGATGAAAAAGAAGATGGTATTATAGTGTCTATGGATAGACAGGCATCTGAAGGGGAAGTTGAGGAAGAGCTAACCTTTTCTTGGGACTTCCCCAGCTTGGATTTTCTGTTCTGAGATTCCTATAGAGCCAATTACCTACCTTGGTATCTCCTTTTTCTGCCACAGCTCAGCATTATCTTTGTTCCTCAAAACCTCATGCTTCATTTTCTGAAATTTCTTCTAATTCTAGTGAACTTCATGCTTATTTTCAGACTTAGAGATTATAACAAAATCCCCAACCAACTGGAATAGATAGATCTTGCTCATCTAGTGACTTGTAAAGACTTTTCAGACTTACTACAACGTCTTTTAGTTCTTTCATTGAAATGTGTTCTCACCCTGTTAAGGTATCAGAGCTAAAATGACTGCAGTTTGGTTGCAACCTTTAGACTACACATAAGGTATTATATTAAGGCTCTGTGACACATATAAAAATGGATGCAGTGATAGACTGTAAAGATGACCCTTTATAGCAGGAACTGTAAGTTTTTCTTTACCAAGGATTCATAACTATTTTAGTATATTGGTTTGATTCCATGACTTTACTCTTCCAAGAATATGATTGAATAACATTTGGTTTTAATTATAGAGTTTATATGAAATGAAATCCTCCTAATTCCAATACTTCACTGATTTTGGTGTCTCGTCTATGGAGATACTTCTTCCACTAGGTAAAGATCACAGCCTCATTCCATGAAATCCATGCCTCTGTATTTCCATAAATCTTCCATACAAGATGTCCATAACATGGTGGAGGCCTTCCTTTGTTTCTTTTATATTACTTTAATTCTGAGAGTTTTTTAAAAAAGAATTCCGTTATATATATATACATACATACATATATATATACATATATATATATATGAAACATATATATTGAGGCAGATAAGGTGCCCATAGTATCAAGATCATTGTAGAGACAGATGTTCAACTTTCAACAGACAAACTCGAGCCCTTCAGGACACTGGTTGACAGTAAGGGCAGCCACTGGACCCCAAAAGAACTAGAAGTTCATGCTTTCCTTACTGATGTAGATCACAATTATAAAACTTCCTAATCTCGTATTTCTTGATGTACCCTCCTTACTCTTTCCCCTGACAATAATAATAATAATGATAGTGACGAACCCTCTGATGGTGAGCCTCTCTAAACTTATTGTATCAACTTGGGCTAGAGATAAATTTCACGATTTGTGAACATAGTATAATATAGTATAATATTCAAGAGCTTGTGCTCTGTGGGCATAAGAATCCAGGGTCAGTTCCATAAGACACCAGAAAAGGACTTTAACATCACTGAGGGAAGGAACAGTTCCACTTTTGTATTTGTATACTCTGCATCTAGCATAGTGCATAACACATAGTAGGTGCTTAACAAATTCTTATTGCATGATGGCTTTTATTATATCCCTCAATAATTAATAAATACTATTTTTCCTAATGTTATTAGGTAATAAGGTGTTGCTGTGATGAAAATAGTATAGGATTTGAAGTCAGAAGACCTGGGTTTGAATGTTGGGTTACTCACTAACTGTGTGAATTTAGGCTAATGTTTTGACAATGCTGGGTCTCTGTTACCTTATCTATAAAGTGAAGGAGTGGAACTAGCTCAGAGGTTCTTAACCAGGTATCCTAAATAGATTTCAGAGCAGTTTATAAATTTGAATGGGGAAAAATCATCTTTATTTTCACCAAACTTTGTTTTGTTTTATTTTGTTTTCTTTAATGCCATATATTTATTTGGGAATTACCAGGCTGCCAAAGGATTCCATGGGCGGGGCGGGGGGGCGGGGGAAGTCAAGAGTCAAATTTCTTTAAGGTCCCTTCTGGATCTCTCTATGCTAAATTCCCAGATACCGGGCTCTTACCCTGTTAAGTACCAAACTAACTTCCTCTGTTAACTCTTTCCAAATTTTCTTTTCCTTCCTACCTTCCTTTCTTCTTTCCTTCCTCCCTTCCTTCCTTCCTTCCGGTCTGGACTGACTTCTTTGCTACTTTATCTTCTGATCCTGACAGAAACATGGTTCCTTTGGGAATAAATAAATCATCCACATTAATTTATCTTTCTGGCTGCCTCCTTCCTCCAGCTCTTTTCCCTTAGCTACTGTAAAGCCTGTTTCCACTCCCACCTTCATTCTGTCCCAAATAAAAAACTTCTGTGAGCTCTGCTTGATTATTCTCCTCTGAATATAACAGTCCCAAGTCTGGGTGGGATGGGGTGAAGAGCAGCAAATTTTGAGGCTAGTTTTCTTGCTGAAACAGTGCTGGCCTTGTTGGTAGCTTACAGAACAGACATGTGTAGAAAACACACAAAGATGGAGGGAGAGGCCACTGACAAAAAGGGGAGGACCTACACTGTCAGAAAAGAGTGGAAAGAATGCACTGCCAACCCAGTGTAGTGGAAATCAAAATGGGCGGTAGGGGTGGGAAGAACATATTGAAAAGCAAAAAAAGTCCAAAAACCCAGCCATTGAGGGGGGGGACTTATTTGGAAAAAGAGAAAAAGCCCTGTAAATCAATGCATCACTATGCTCTTAAAATAACTCCTCACATCGAGGATTGTGGCAGCTCATCTCTGCCACCAGCCTGAGCAAGAGTCACTGTTTTGAAAGACATCAGTATCCCAGGGTTAAACAGAAATGGAATTACCTAGAGTATCTTTCTATGACAGAAAATAATCGTCCTCACCCCAACCCCCTGAAAGCAAACAACCCACACTGTTTTCCCAAGATCTGCAAATAATTTCTGAAATTAAGCAAAATCAGACAAGAACATTTTTCCTGGAAGACTTCACTTTGCAACCTCTGATGAGACACAAAATAATAAGGCAGCTTTGGCTGGTTTCTATAATCACAGTTTATTTATGTTGCTATTCCAAGATAACCCTTTCTTTCAAAAGGCCTGAAGTAGTTGCAGCTAGGCCAAGTTCAGACCCAGCTCCTGGACCCAGGGAATTTGGTGGGAATGTTGGACATTCATGGTAGAAAGTTTGTAATGTGGCAACACTAGTGTCTTTTATGTAGATGTCACAGACTTAGGGTTTAGAACCTGGCTGCCTCCCAGGACAAATAAATAAATACATCTTTAAAAAAAAACTTGAGGAAGATCTAGCTATGGTTATTAAGCTTTATCATCCAGAGTCATCAGGAGAGGACTAAGGACAGAAAAACCCCACCTCTGAAAAATTAGTTTTAAGCAAGGATCAATTTCACAGGCTACTAGTATGTTTCATCCTACCTGTTTTCAGTGTCATAAAAAGAAGGATTTTTTTTCCTTTAATCTAAAACTCTGAAGCAGGAGATTCTCAACTTTCCTCTAAATCTGGGATTCTTGACCTTTTTTATATGTCACATATTTCTTTTGTAGTCTGGTGAAGCCTATGGACTCCTCAGAATATTTTTTTTTATTTTTAATTTATTTTTAATATGTTTAGTTTTCAGCATTGATTTTCACATGTGTTTGAATTACAGATTTTCTCCCCATTTCC
>JAQQSZ010010359.1:0-12533 GCA_028646595.1 Phalanger gymnotis
GTTATCTGCCCTTCCCTTCAGATAATTTGAGAGTCAATCTCTTAATAAATACCCCTAGTTTAGATTAGACCAAGGCCGAGAGGAGTGAAGCAGTGGCATGGGATAGTGGAAAGTTTGCTAAACTTCAAGTCCTGAGAGGTTTGGACTCTCTTCTTCTCTCCGATTCAGGGCATGGGCAAATAGCTTACTATCCTTGAGCCTCACCTTGTTCTCCTAATGAACAAGGATAATGATACTTAATGTGTACCCCTCACAGGGTGCTTGTATTAGGCTCCAGAGAAACAGATAACCTGTGTAAAGAGCTATAGAAGTCGGATCTGCTATCATCATCAAATGCCTTGCCCGTGGTCATGCACCAAGTGACTAGACCCTCCTGATTCCAGTGTGATGCACTGGCTCAATGTGGCAAGCCAAAAATACTTTGAAACCCAACTAGAAAAATGAAGATATGATCTATAATTCACTCCCATTCCTTTCTTCTTTTAAATTCCTTGATCTTTTTACTTGCTTAGGTTTTTATGATCTGTCTGGGAGTTAAGGCAGTGTTCTGATGTGAATGTTTGAATATTTGAAGTAGGAAAGGAAGTCAAGGATAACTGTCTCAATTCTTTTCTCCCTTTACCCACCTGTAGTACAAGGAGCAAGAACTTCAGTATTTTCATTGTAGACAGTGCTGATTACATGGACAGAGATCAGAGAGGGCATTTGAATGGGAAAATTAATAATGTAATCATGTCAACAAAATACGAGTTCTATGAGCCATCCAACAGAACATGGAAAGAACTTCTACATAAAGCCCTTCTTTGTCATGGGACTTGCTGTTAATAAGTTAATAATCCAAGTCTAAATTAGAAATACCTCTTTAAGTCTCCGTAAGGGCCAGGCCAAAGAGAGACTACTGAACACTTTCTCAAGCAAGAGAACTGTGGAAGAAATTATGGATCTGTAACTTAGCCAATGAGGAGAGTATTGTGAGGGAACTTACTTAAATGGCATCCCCAGTTTTGAATTGTTACATGGAGACTTCCATTTTGTACTTCTCTTCTGGAAGCCCAGTAAGCCTCCAAGGCAAATTAGGGCAGAAATATCTCCAACTATGACACAGACCCATCAGAATTTCATACATCTCCTTTACTGGTTCGAAATTGTGGAGGTGAGAATTGATTAGAAGGAAAAATAAAATATTTATCTAATTCTGTACCAATTTTCATTTTAGACCTTGGGGTAAACTTTTTATGGTTAACAATTATAAATCCTAATTTACTTAAACAGGAAAAGCCCTTGCTCAGAGGTATTTAGCCAACTTTGCAACACCACTCTAAACTGACAGTTAATGGAATTCCTTTAGGTTGACAGATTGTCAGCACAATGTCAGAGAATATACTGGATGTATATTTTTAGTTGAAATAAGTGCCTTTTGAGCTGAGAATTCTTAAAAAATGCAAAGGAAATGAAAAGAAGTTGTCATTGTGGCTTAAAACTAGAAGAGTATTATATATTTTCTCAGTTTGGGTGATGGTTGGTCAGCTTAGTCATTTTTCTAATTATTAAACTTGTATTACCTTTAGTAATCTGGAGAATATGGCTATGTTGACAGAAAATAGGTTTCTTGGGAACAGCTTTATAAGTAGCAACCAACCCAGAGTAATTAAAGATTTATGCTGGGGAAAGGAGTAAGATGTGCAAATTTCATCATTTGTAATTCACAATATATGTAATCTATGGGAAGGTCAATAGTGGAAAGAGCCTCTGAACTATACACTTGGGATGAAGACATAATGTTTCTCAAATATGTGATGCCAAACAAGTAACAACTTCTTTGAGCATTAGTTTCCTCATTTGTAAAATGGATATAATGATAATTGTGCTATTCACCTCACAGGGCTATTATGAGGATCAATGATGAAATACATGTAAATTGCTTTATAATTGAAATTATAATTGTATAATTGGAATTGTTATACAAATGTTAGCCATTAATGTTAGCTATCAAATGCTTTACATGTATTTACAAGTTTGAATTATGTTCTGGAAAACTGTTCAAGCAGGAATAGCATTTTTACCCTATAATTTTTACTCACCATGTAATAGAAATTCTTAAACATGGGTTGCCAAGGTGGATACCTTTCAGGAGTCCGTAAACTTGAATGGAAAAAAAGTTACATTTCTATTTTTACTAATCTCCTAACTGAAATTTAGCATTCATTTCAATTATGAATATAGGTAACAAAGATTATTCAGAAAAGGGGTCTATTGGCTTCACCGTATTGTCAGAGTGGTTAGAAGATACCCAGGATGCTCTCCTGAATGGTCCTTCTTAGAAGATAATTTACCAGGATTAGATGTGAATCTACAGGGGTAGGGTCAAAAGGTTAATAATCAAAATATTCTTGATGCCCTGGGGAGACAAGAAATCTCACATGCAGTGTAGATTGTTCCCTTTTGCCCGTCCTTGACTATCTTCCCGCTGAGAACTATCTCAGCCTATCAAAGGACAAGATTGGGAGGTAAGCAGGAAGTATCCCCCACATGTACTCATCTCTTAGATCTCTCAGAGGCGAACAAAACTGCCCTCCTAGAGGATAAAATTATTGATAGAACCAACTAATTAAAGTTCAGCTGACAGTGGCAGTGTAAATCAGGTGTTCCTCAAGAGAATAAGAAGTCTTCTGACCCCTCAGCCTCCAGGGCTTAAGGAGTATATTCCATGAGGATTTATTTGAGATGACTGCTGTGTAACTATTACGGTGTCACCAATAGGTTCACATTTAGGTCTCACAGTCTATAGAATTTACCAAGATCAGCTCTGGTAGGAATGTCTAGCTGGAAAAAGGCTGAGTAGGGAAAAAAAGAACAGAAGAAAAAGTGACCCGTAAGTTTAGTGGGGTTTGGTTTGGTTTTGTGTTTGATATGACACCTGAGTATGACTTTGAGGCAATGGGTGTGCTTTAAGGAATCCTAGGTTGCAAAGTGCTTTGGATCCCTGGCATATTTGTTTACAGATTGTTCTGAAGGCCAGCAGACTTTTAGTGGGGTTTTTCAAACCGTGTTTCTACGGAAGCCTAGAATGCCATGCCCCATCTTCTGTGATTCTTCCAGTGAAAGAAAGAGTGACTGTAGTAGGCCTGTTATCTTCTCCCTTGTTACCTTTCCTTTCTGCCCCAGATCTTCAGAGAAGGAGTCAAGGAGCATAAATAACAAGGATGAAAGAACCCTGTACCTTAAATCCTAAAGAACAAAGAATCATTCTTCTCTTACACAGACAGTGTCTTACTTCGGATGTCTTTTATTTTACTTTTTTCAACTTCCTTCTCAAACTCATTGAAAACATTTTTTTTTTACCATAACTTGGCAACCCCAGGAGTTGGCTGCATTTTATATTATTGAATTCTTACATAGCTACTTCCTGTTTGTCTTAATCATGTGGTTGTTTGGGTATGTTAAGGTTTATATAGCAAGTTGTAACTGGGCACAGTGGGTGGCATACACTGAAGTCAAATTTTAATCCAAATTAAGCTTTTCTGTAGCTGGTAACTTGATTTAAAGGAAGTTACTTCATTTGAATAAAATTAATGTCTAACACATAGGCACTTTTCTAAGGATTTGATTTATAGGTTATCTCACTTAACAAAATCAACAAACATATATTAAGACAATAGGGAGACAGCTTAAAAGTCTGGAAAACATGAGTTCAAATACTGCCTCTGATGGGTACGTAATAAGTGAATCTAAGTAAGTCATTTAACTTCTTATCACGCCCAGGGAATTCTCTAAGAATATACAATGTAGAGCAGTTGTTACCCCTGTTGATAGGTGGAGTTTTTTCATTTTTAACATTTAATTTTCTTTATTTTTTTAAATTTTTCAGGTAACAAGTATCTCTATTAATGTGTCCTTCCTACTAACCACCTCTCATTAAGAACAGCATAAGATATTGTACAAAGGCCCAAAGGTTAAAGAGATAGAAAACTAAACCATTCCTGACATCAAGGAGCTCATAAACTAGTATGTGAAATATGACATATACACAAATGAATGTCCTACCAGACAATGTGATAAGAGAGAAATTCAAAATGCTTATAAGAAAATTTGAGGAGAAGATAATCTATCTTACCTGACAGGATCAGAGAAGGCTTCGTGGAAGAGATAGTACCAAAGCTGGGCTTTCACTAGGCAGGGATTTGGAAAGAGTGTGTCTCAGGAATGGAGAATGATCTGGGAGAATATAGAGTAAGACCAGGGAATTGCTAGGAATCCATTTTGTCTAGAATAGAGACTATGTGAAGGAAAATAGTGTAGAATAAGGAAATAATGAATAAGTCATATAAAATAAGGAAAAGTAAGTGGAGCTACATTGGAGAGGGCTGCAAATGCTGGGCTAAGGAGCTTCCATTTTATCCAGAGTAACATGGAACCCTGGAAGGCTTTTGACAAGGAAAAGAATGTGGTCAAACTTCTTTATGCCATCAGTTCACTGAGTACCCGAATGAAGCATGGACTGGAAAGGGAAGACAGAGGAAGCAGGGACACCAAGGAGGCTTTGTTAAAACATGCTAGAGGAGAGATTAGTATAATGGTAGGAGTTACCATGATGGTGATATGAAGGAGGAAAGGACTCAAGAGTGTGAAGGTAAATTTGAAATAAGTTGGAAACTATTAGATGAGTGAAGAATAAAAGAAGACGCTCAGGTGTTAAGTCTGAGTGGGGAGGATGGTGGTATTAGTGACAGAAAGAATGGAATTGTATAAAGGATCAGATTCAAGGGAAATAGAAGCCTTAATTTGGACACGTTGAATTTGTGGTACAGACATGATATCTAGATGGAAGCATCCGATTGGGCAGCTGGAGATTCAATACTGGAGGTCAGGGGGGCAGGTTGGGTATGTAGACTGGGATTCATCAGAACAGAGATCATTGAATACATGGAAGTTAATGAGATCCCATGAGAAAGGGTGTAGGGAAAGAAGACAAGAGGGCCAAGGACAGAGACTTTGGGGAACACAGACTTGGGCAATGAGACAAAGACTAAGAACTAGTCAGAAAAGTAGGAGAATCACCAGAAAACAGTGTCATAGAAGCTAAAGAAGTGAAGGAGAGGAGAGGAACTGAGGGAGAGAAGGACATCAGCTTTTGGAGATAGAGGCTAGATCTAGGGGAGGAGTTTTTAGCAAAAGGAAGGACTGGGCATATGTAGCATTGAAGAAGTAGTGTGGGAGATTTTAGAGGTTGACACTATGGGACAGAGATACTAGAACAGTTTGCCATTTCGTTCTCCACATGGACATAATAGGGAATGGAATCAAGGGTTCAAGTGAAGGGTTAACCTCGGCAAGAATAGGACTACTTTACCCTTGAAGACTGGAGAAAGGAATCTTGTGTGTGTGTGTGTAACCAGACCTGCGGTTTCTTTGAAATAGGACATTGTGCCAGACCAACACAGATCTGTACTGCTCTGCAACTTATGGTCTCAGAGCATTGCCCAGGACACTGAAAGATTCAGTAATGGCCAGTATGTGCTAGAGACAAAACGCAAATCTGGGTCTTCTTGAATCCAAGGCTGGCCCTTGTTTTGAATTCTTTTTTCCCCCAATTAACAAGCATTTATTTACTCTCCCTCTCACCTCCTACCTCCCTTAATGGTTCAGGGGAAGGACAGAGGCAAGAGTAGACAGAAGACTTGTAACAAATATGTATAGTAAAGCACAACAATGTTGGCCGTGTATCTCATTTTGTACATTTAATTCATCGCCTCTCTTTGACAAGGTAGATAGAGTGTTTCATTATCAGTCCTCTGGAATCATTGTACTGATTAGAGTTCATTTTTAGTTTTGTCAATGAATATTTTTTAAGTGCCTCTATGTGCCAATTACTGTACTAGGTTACTGGAGAAGCAGAGAAAGGCAAAAGACAAGTCTCTACTCCCAAAGAGCTGATAGTCTAACGGGGGAGATAACATGCAAATAATTATGTACATATGAGCTATATACAGAATAATTGGAAATAATTAAGAAAGGGAATGCACTAGAATTAATGGGGATTGAGAAAGGCTGACCCTGTGATTTGGGGTTCAATTTGCTTCACTTCAGAACTCTCCTTAATTTGACCCTGTATTTTGCCTTGATCTATCTTGTCTACAGGATTTTATACACTTGTGTCCAAGGGTTGCCTAATGACCTATTGTCTCTGGCAAACACCATACATCTAATATAATAATCATAAAGAAGCATTCAACTATCAATTATTTTCTCTTAAAAGTCCAATGTTACATTTCCGAAAGGCATTTTTCTGTGTCCCTGGGTTACTTGTGAACATCTGCATTGAAGAAGCTACAATTGTGCTTCAGTGTAATGAAGGTAAAAGTTAGCCCCACAGAGTCTGATAGTTTTTCCCGAGCTATGAACTTTCTCTATCAGCAATAGTGTCTATCAGTCAGGTAAGCCAAATCTGTTAGAGAAAGTCTCTTTGAGGGAATCTTTGAAAAATTACGTAGAAGAAAAAGTAAGAGAATGAGTTCCTTATTCATCTGCCTTATTTTTCCCCCTTTGAGAATAGCTTAGTCCCAGAATGTTTTCTAGCTTTGTAGTCTAAGTTGGCATACATAGTCGCTTAGTAAATAGACACAAGTAGCCCTTAAAGGATCAGCACTTGTCATGGTGACAGTTTGCCTTTGTGGCTGCATCTTGCAAGAAACAGGCTTTCTTCCAACATCCTTTTACTTTTCAGCTAGCTAAAGTGTCAGCTGTTTCTTAGACTTCAATTTTGAGACAGAGAAATATAGTGGATAGGAATCTTGCACGGAAAACCAGGGTTCAAGTCCAATCTCTATCACATCCTAGCTGTGTGAATCTGGGAAAGTTACTTAACTTTTCAGAGCCATAGGCAACTCTTAAAATTATAAATTGCAAATGACTTGTAATCTGCATGGGTAGAGGAAGTTTCCTTTATCTGAAGTTCCCAATGCCAGTGAAATTACAGGTTTGTAGTCCTTGAGAATTATTTGCAAATTCTGCAGGCATTAAGCAGGTAACATAGTAGAAGGCCAAGTGGGATTCAGGCTCAAATTGCTGAAGCTGAATAAAGTTGTGACTATGTTGAAGATCAAGGTCAGGTTGTGTCTTGGTCCCATGATGGATGCCTTGTAGTACTTCTAGTATAGAATATGCTGATGCATGGGTGACCAACAAATAGTTACTGGGAAAGAGCTCCCATTGTGAGAAGAGATTGTGAACCCCTAGTTCCATCCAGACATAAAATTGATGCTTATGTTCAAATAGTTATGCGCACCTATAAGTGTTAGCATCAAGGATTGGGACATTTTAATATTGCAGGCAATAATTTTAAAATACTGAGGAAAAACCAATAAGGAGCAGAATAAATACTTAGCACAATGCCCATCGCATATTAGACAGTTAACAAATGCTTTTGACTTGACTTCAGGCATTATTTTTGTGAAAAACATGAATGATTGGCATCAGAAGGGTGTGAACTGGAAAGAACATTGATACTGAGTTAAATGTGGCCTTTTCAAAGATGAATTGGTCTTAGTTTTCTAGGTATGTGCCATGACTTGGATTTGTAACCACTGATAAAATAATTCTCTTATTATTTTCTTTTATTAATTTGATTTCAGGATGGAAACTGCATTCTTTAACAACCAGACAATTTCCCTGATTTTATTTTACCTAGTCGATGAGTCCTATAACATATGGTGGTTTTGCCCTTGAGAGTATTCACTGGCTGATTTAAGGGTTACTAATGACCACCACGTGTCCTATAATGAGCTTCCTGACTGAAAACATGCTAGGTCTGTTTCATTTGCTCTGCAAGAAACAGTAGTTTTTCTACTCTGAAGATACTGTAGAATGAGCAGGCACCACATAACTCAAAAATCCCTCAGGGAAGCATCCATTATTTGTGATAAATGTCACCCAGCACTCTTAGAAATCCCTCGGCTTTGTCTTGTGGAGCTACATTTGGTGCAGATGACCTTCAGCATTAGCTGAGGAAATTATACACTTTGATTTAATTCTCTGTTTAGTCCACCTGGCCTATACAATGTAAAAAAAGTACATTTTTCTTAGGGTTCCTTCCACTGCTGAAGTTGCCCTCCATGTAGAATGACAAATTCAAACAGTTATAATAATTTTTTAAAAACTCTAGTTTTAAAATGGCCATTATGCCTTAGCTTTGTGATTTTTTTCTTCTCTGCAAGCACCATTCCCTTTGCAGCTCCTAATCGTCACCATAGAATTATAAATACTTCTTCTATCTTTTCACCTCATCCCTAGCCTATATGTTTCCCAGACCATGCTATCCTTTCCTTAGTTTAGGAAACAGGAGACTAAAAGGTAAGATTCCAGATGGAAAGAACTATTGGGATAATTTGTATTCCTTAGGGTGGCTCAAGGAGCAGAGCTTGGTCTGTTTAGCAGTATTATCTGGTCTATAGCTAGCAGTCCTTGGGATGTGAAAAATAATGAACGTGGGCTAAGGGAGACTCTGACCCAGACAGAGTACGTTCAGTTTGGACCCCAGCCATATAGGTTATGAACTGTCTATCTTTTCTTTGAGCTTGGCCCTCACAATGCTATCCCCTCAAGATCTCCTAGGCTTTACTCTTTGCTATTCAAGGATAGTAGGAAATGTTACCTAGCATCATCTGCCTCCCTGATGTTCAGTTAGATCACTTTTGCCTAGCTATCTTCCTTTGGGCGCTCATCTCTTTCAAGGAATGACAATAGACCAGAATAGGCATTATGGTGTATCGAGAAGAAGGAAGCAGGTGATCTGTATTTGAATCCTGGCTCTGCCATAAATTATCTGTTTGACAGTTGCCAAATTAGTCAGCCAGTCAATAAATATTTATTAAGAACCTACTATATATGCCAAGCACTGTTCTGAGCCCTGGGAATAAAAAAAAAAGACAAAAAGGGAAAAAAGAGAGACAGCTCTTGCCCTGCCCCCCAGGAGTTTATAATTTAAAGGGAAAAAACTAACACAAAAGGGAACTTAAGAGGGAGGGGTCATAATGGTGAAATTCAGAGAAGTAGAGCCAAGTACAAAATATGGTTGACCTGGGTGCCCTCCTTAAATAGAAATCTTGGCAGGAGCTCTTCAATATCCAGACTCTCTAGTCAGAGGGAGGGAAGCCCAGAGACAAGGACCACTGATTGCTTAAACTCTGAATGCTAGCTTTCTTATCTATAAAATGGGTATAGTCATTCTCACACTACCTAATTTACACAATTATCTTGAAAAATATACTTTGCAAAAAACACGCACAGTGAATGTCAATTCAGGTCAATTCAAGGAACAGTTATTAAGTGTCTGCTATTCATACAGTGGAGTGGGAAGGAAAGATAAGTACTTGTAAAAATCAATCTATTAATTAAAACAGCAAAAAACAATTAAAGGGATCAGGAAAGACTTGCCCCAGGAACTGACACAGGAGCTAGACCATGAAGAAAACCAGAATTTTAAAAGGCAGAGGCAAGGAAAGGAGTATATTCCCCACATGGGAGTTTACTACTGTCAAGGCAAGAGTATATAATACAGTATTCCTAATAAATATTAGTAAACTAACCCTTATGCATCCATTGGTATTAAATATAAAATAGTGATAGTGTAATTTTAAAGAATCAAGAATGACTATCAAATCTTAGAGCTTCTTCTCAAAAATGTAGTCTCCCAAGCACCCTTTATAAGCGTCCTTCCTCCTTCAACTAGAACACCAATGGTAGTATGCCTAAGATACCTCTCAGACATCCCTCTGGGCTTCTCATCTCCTTTACTCTGAATGAGGTATGCATAAATGATAACCCCTGAAGAAGATGGTTTGATTTTTCTGGGAGCTCTTCATACTTCTTCTGGAGCTTAACTCATCTTCACTCTCGGATCTCTGCTTTTTCGAACTACCCAGTTTTGATCAGGTTTCCTCTAAAGTTGTGCTGCTCACTCAGTGGTGTCTTTGAAGATGACAAGTAGAATTTGTAGTAGTAATCATACAGAGGCAGGATATAGAAGTGGAAAGGAAGCTGGCAGTGGAGCCAGGAAGACCTGGGTTCAAATACCGTCTCTGACTCATACTGGCTGTGCAACCCTGAGAATGACGTTTAAACCTCTCAGCACCTCAGATGTCGCTGGTCAGGGGCCCACTTGCATGAGTAGGAGTTTCCTTAAATGACAGCTTACTATACTAATTAAATCATAGGTTCAGTCGCAGTCCCTATCATAACATTTTGCAGATTTCTCCTTTGTCTTGTGTTTATTTTGTATAAACTTGTATGTTTGTGTTTCCCACCAGAGAATATAAACTTGTTGCGGGCAAGAACTATCATTTTTACCTTTGTAGCCACAGAGTCTGGCACATAGTTGATACAAGAGATGCTTGTTGCTTGGTGGACTGATTCTTACCATAGTTTTGAGGTGTATTGGACAAGAATTATCTCTGTTTTAGAGATTAGACAACTGCAGGGTTCCTGCATATCTAACACTTAGTAGGATCTGTTTAGCTGAAATAGGCTTTTGGTACAGAGTGTAATTCCTACCTCTTATGGTTTGATCTGTATTTCCCCAAGAGTTCAGTCTTGTTCTCTATTGACTTCAGTTCTAAGTGATTGACTAACTCAGTAGTTTCTAATTGAACCCTATATGACTACCTCCCATAACTGCTACTACTTTCAGGATCTACAGGTTCCTCAGGCTCAGGTTTTAAGAAGATAGAAAAAAAAAGTGGGTTCAAATTGATCAAAGAGGGACTTCTTTGTTTCTTCTTGCCACCTTATCAGAGTCTTTTAATTTGGAATCTGCAAACATTGGGATAGGGCTTAAATCCTGAAGTGGATATAAAGATTAGAAAACTTGGTGAGCAAGTACTAATCAATGTAATATTTAAACATTAAACAATAAGATATAGTTTCCGTCAATTGGAGAGTGATTCCTTGAATAGTAGCCCATTACTGTTATGTTAATTATAAACATTGATTTTATAATATGTTCCTAAAAGATCATTCAAGATGAATAATAACTAAGTTGGAATAAACTGAGGAAGTAGACATAGTTTAACAATCCAAGAGAAACTTTTGAGGCAGCAAAGAAGTGAACAAGAAGGGGAGGACTCAACATTTTCTCTTATCTCTGACCTCTCAGACTTCTTCAGAACAGAAATTATGCACCAAAGATAAAGCAACTTAAGCTGTCTCCATGTTCTAGGATATCCAGAATCCAAACAAATGTAATTCCCCACCCCCGAAAAAATTTCAAAGACAATTGCTTGGAGCAAAGGCTTAATAATGATGTTTGTATAGAAACCAGAAAACTGGAGATCATACACTCCATGTTGTTTATCACTGGAAGAAGAAAATCTGTTGTGACAAAATACTACATATATATTAGCATTAGTCAGCTCTTTAAAATTACCCAAGAATTGACTACAGTCTCTCAATTTATATAAGTGATTTCTGTCATATATAAAGTAGTAATAAGTGTTAATTGCATGAAGTAACTCGACCACTTTTCTATAACCTAGAGTTTGAAATGGCATCATATGAAGTGGATTCATGTGTTAAGGTCAGGAACCACTGTTAGTGTATTTGTCTATAAAGAACACCAGGAACTCTTATGATCTGTGTGCTTAAACTCTTAATTAGTAAGCAGAAGTAGAGTAGGATGGCAAATTAAAATTCCTCATTAGTCTAAGTTGCCAATGGAAAACTTGATGAGATGAAAGATGTCGTTCAAAATTTTTATTTAGAAATATGAACTCCTGAGGGACAGAGCCAAGATGACGGCTGGAAAGCAGGGACTAGCATGAGCTCCGCGCCAAGTCCCTCCAAAAACCTATAAAAAATTGCTCTGAACCAATTCTAGAACTGCAGAACCCACAAAATAGCATAGGGAAGCAGGGCTCTAGCCCAGGACAGCCTGGGTGGTCTCTGGGTAAGGTCTATCCTGCACAGAGCTGGGAGCAGAGGGGAGCAGAGGTGAGCAGAGCCCAGCATGGGCGGCACAGACCAAGGAGACCAGGAGCCGAGCAGAGCGTGCACTAGCACCCTTGAATCAGTGAGCTGCGGCAGTTACCAGACTTTTCAACCCACAAACACCAAAGACAACAGAGAAGGTTAGTGGGAAAAACTGCTGGGGACAGGGAGTTTGCAGTTCAGCCACCACTATGGGGGCGGGGGAGTGGGGAGTAGAGGTGAGGCAGCTTTAGAACTACAGCTGCAGTTGCTTCTGCCCCAGGCCCACCTGGTGGGAGGAATTAAGTGGTGGATCAGAGCAGGAGTGAAGAGCCCGCTGAAGATCTAAGTCCAGTCCTGGGTGGGGGTTCTTGGCCAAGGAGGGTGCTGGTGAGGCAGAGCTGGGCATCCCCCCAAGCGTGGAACATAGAACTCTTTAGTCTACAAGCAGTCATACCTGCCTGAAAAACTCAAGGGTCAAGTAAGTTGGCTGGGAACATGGCCAGGCAGCGAAAATGCACCCAGATTCAGTCTAAGACTTTGGAATCCTTCTTTGGTGACAAAGAAGACCAAAA
>JAQQSZ010010360.1:0-12532 GCA_028646595.1 Phalanger gymnotis
CAATGACTTGCTAAAAGAGACTCAAAAAAATACTGAAAAATATACTGAAGAAAACAACACCTTAAAAAATAGACTAACTCAAATGGCAAAAGAGCTCCAAAAAGCCAATGAGGAGAAGAATGCCTTGAAAGGCAGAATTAGCCAAATGGAAAAGGAGGTCCAAAAGACCACTGAAGAAAATACTAGCTTAAAAACTAGAAAGACTAACTATATTTCTCTCTATTCTGTCCCACCCTCCATTTATTGTATTCTCTCCTTTGACCTGTCACACCTCAAAAGTGTTTGTTTCTGATTGCCCCTTCCCCCAATCTACCATCCTTTCTATTATCTTCCCTCTCTTATCCCCTTCCCCCCTGCTTTCCTGTAGGATAAGATAGATTTCCATACCCAATGGAATTGAACACAGATCTTGTTGACTCCAAATCCAACATTCTATCCACTAAACTATGATGCCCCACATATACTTACACTTGATCAGACATTCATATGTATTCCTAGAATTATGTCTACCAGAGAGCCAACATGGTGTAGTGGGAAGAACATTGGACTTAGAGTCACAAGTCCTGTGGACAATCCCCAGATCTGTGTGATCTCAGTCAAGTCAATTTACCTTTGGAGATCTCTATGCCCTCATCTATAGAGTAAGGAAGTTGGACTAGAATCTCAGTTTCCTTTGGGCTCTGGAACTCTGGGATTCTGTGACTTGGCTATGCCTGTAGATAGAATTGGCCACTCTAGCGAAGCAGCCCTGTGACCAAAGGTATTCCTCCTTCCTTCTCCAATGCAACTGCTGAGAAAGTAGCCTTCTTTTATCCTTCCTTCTGATGGCCCCAGGACCACTCTCTATTCTGAGTCTACTTCCTTTTATTAGACCAATCCAGGGATGGGGCTGAGGTTTCAAAACCTAGTTGGGAAGGGAAGAAAGAAAGGAAGTTAAACTCATGGTTTATCTCAATGCCCTCCTCTCTCCTCCCCCATGCACATGTACAATTCCTTCAACCTCCTCTCCATTCTCACTGGTGATTTCTAGTTTCTCAGTTATCTTTTCACCCTGTCACCCAGGCTCCAACCCTTTACTCAGACACCCATATCCTACCTAGATCATGTGGTTCAAGTCTATTCAATGTATATTAATTTCCTGCTTTGTGTGAAGCACTGTGGTAGGTTCCGAGAGAAATTGAAAAAGAGGACTAGGTCCATGACTTTGAGTAAGAAAGGAAATAAGGCATGATATGTATGCAATTAGATATTATGCAAGTTAGAATACAATAAGTGCTTAAGAAAGGCACAAATAAACGCCACTAAATATTATAGGATTATGATGTCATTTCTGATTGATGGGAACAAAGAAAGCTTTGTGAAGATAGACATTTGAGATGGACCTTGGGAAGGATTTTAGCAAACAAAAACAGAGGGTGATATAGATTAGAACATGTATTCTAGGTATAAAGAACCGAGTGAGCAAAGATGTAGAAGTAGGGAAATGTGGGACATTTTTCAGCAGCAAGGTAGGTACTCAGCCAATAATTAATTACCTCCGAATAGCCTAGATCTTTCTGCTAAACAAATAAATCTTATTTTACTATTCTCTGTACTCAAAGGCTTGTCATTATCATTATTTTCTATGTATTCCTTGTGTTTTCCTATAAGGTCTAACTGAAAAAAGAAAAAGTAAAAGGAGAAGGAAACCTTACCTACTCTTTGCTTTCTGTTTGTTAGTAGTAATAGTCCATAAAAACCCCCGAAAGTGCTGTATGCTTACTTTGAGGACAAGAGATTATGGACTTCTCATTCTTATCTTTGCCAGACAGGAGAATGACCTTGCTTGGAAGCAAGAGGTATTAACAGTAGAAAGATGATGCACTCACAGAAATATTGTTGTGCATGGTGGTTACGAGTGTTAGTAGAATTGCAAGTAGATTGAATAGGCTTTGTGAAGTTCAATGGCAGAGAACATAGAGTGCTGACTTTGGAAACAAGAAGACCTGAGTTCAATTCCTGCCTCAAGAATTAGTCAGTGATTTAACCCTGGGTAACATCTCTCTCAGCCTCAGTTTCCTCATTTGTAAAAAATCTATCTCACAGACACCATCCCAACACAAGGTTGTTATGAAGACCAAACGAGATAGCTAATGTAAAGTGTTTTGCATAAATTAAGATGATATGTACATATTAGCAATTATTCAATTATCTTTAATTGCCTACCACGGTGTTAAATACTATGCTATGGGCTAAGGAATAATTAAGCATGATTAAGACCTGGTCCCTCTCCCCATGGAGCTTATGATACAACTGTAGTTTGCTTGAGGACCTAACTGCTATTATATTCCTTCTTTTGGAAAATGCATTTATGGATTCAAACTGGCTTGTAAAGTAAATTTCTGGAACACAGCCCATTCATAAGGTAGAAGCTGTTTGCTTAGGAACCAGGGAACAGGGAAAATTGGTAGGAGGGAGCAGGAGTGGAGAAAGACTATATGAACCAGTGGTTCTGAAACCGTTTGGTCTTAGGACCCCATTACAATCCTTCAAATTATTGAGGAATCTCTAAAAAGCTTTTGTTTAAGCAATTTATATCTATTGATATTTACCGCGTTAGAAATTAAAATGTCTTACTATCATTACAAAAAATAAATTTGACCTCGTAGACCCCCTGAATGAGTCTGGGGTACCCCTCTGGGTCCCTGGACCACACTTTGAAAACTACTTATCTAAACCCAGATAAACTCAAACAACTCAAATTCCCTCCCTCCCACACCCGTTCATCATAGTGCTACAGAGTAATGTAACATACAGAGCATACAACACGCTTTTCCCTAATTTGCATCAACCGGTAACTCAACAAGCATTCAGTAAGCATCTACAATGCATGTGACACTGTGCTAGGTGTTGGGGATACAAATAAAAAGAATGATAGAATCCCTGCCCTCAAGAAACTTATATTTTAATGATGGAGACAAGTACATATAGAAGTATACATAGAGTAGATGTGAAGAGAATAAATACAAATATGTACAAAGTAGTTGAGGAGAGAGCATTTGTTGAGGGAATCAAGAGAGACTTTAGGAAGCAAATAGTTCTTAAGCTGCATTGCATTAATCACTTATACCCATTGCTTCCCATCTCTACCACTCTCAAATAAAAGGTCCAGTGGGCATTGGTGGAAATAGAACTTTAGAGGAAGACTCTCAACTGATTTTTGAGTCACCTAGTTAGATTTTTCTGCTGATTCCTACCATATATGCAATAGAATGGAGGTTGGGGGGAGAGTTTGTAGAACTGTGGAGAATTCCTGGGAGTAAGAAGCTGTGAGAGATGTCTTCTAGCCACATTGTCAGTCTTAAAACACTTGTGTTTTATATTTGGCCCTACCTACCTGAGGAGTAGAAGGAAAAGCGAAGCCTTTTGGAAGCTCAGAGAATACATATCACCAGTCTGTCAGACAGCAAATGGGAATTGAGGGCAGACAGATTTATCCCCAGATACTTACTAGCACATAGAGGGGATCACTTGTGACAAGAATTGGAAATGTGCCACCCCAAATAAAATTAATGTTAATTGGCAGCATCTATAGGCTTAGTGGATGGGAGATGATATAGAACTGACCTCAGCTTGGATTGTGCTTTTGGATAAAAGTATGCAAACCGAGCATTGATTTATAGCGCACACATGTTCTATACCATCAGAGCAAGAAATACATCACAAAGATAGATAATTCAAGCCATAGTAAGGAGAGAAACTAAAACCAATATTCTTCATTCTTAAGAATTGATTAGTTGTGGGCAGAGTATTCTGTTTCAGCACAGCACAAAAAATTCAGTGTGTTGTGTGTGTGTGTGCGTGTGAGAGTGTGGTGTTGTCTAGGGATAAAATAGAATTCTGCCTCATCCTCCAGGACACCAAAATGAACTGGAAGGCTCATTCTTAGGATTAAGTGAGAATATTTTTCTCTTCATGGGGTAGGGAAATAAAGATGCATGTGGCTGCCATATTCTGTTTCTCAAGATGTTTAGTTAGAAGGGAACATTTTTGGATTTCTCTACACCCTCTTTGAAAGTTCCAGCAGTGCCAGTGGACATATTAAGATTTTTGTGGCTTTGATTCATCTTCACATTGGGTTATATTATGGGGACAAGAGGATACATCTTTCTCTCTTCCTGTTCTGTAAAAAAAGAATATTAAATAGAGAATATTACAGTTATCCCTTCCACATAATGGAGGTTAGAAGCACAGCCCCCTCCATGAACTAGAAAATCCACATAAAAATTTTGGCCCTTTCTTTGTACTAGAGAAGTCTGAATTTTTTTCTTTTCATTCTATAGGGTCTTTGCAGTACCTTATTGTAAAATTCGGGTTAAGTATTTGGCCATGGGCTCTGTGTCATCTCTTGGCCTTTGTGTGTCATCTGCAGCTTCCACAAAACTCCAAAAATATTCTCATTTAATTTCTTATGCCAAACTGTAATATATCAAAACCATGATGGGGAAAGTTGTGATTTGGAAGGGATGTATAATGTCTTTTTATTTTTTATTAATAAACATTTATTTTCTCTCCTTCCAACTCCCCTAACATAAAAAAAAGAAAAATTTTCTCATGTGAAGTCCATCCCCTCTCTGCCAAGAGGTGGGTAACATTCCTCAGCACCTGTCATATCCTTGTACATAAAAGAAAGTCACTTAACTAGGCTAGAAATCAGACCAAATCCTATCTGTGGCCTACATTGAGACCTTGCTTTCAGTTCCATGAAAAGACAGCACTGTGAAATCTGTCCTTACAGTTTCAGAAGGAAACATAATGTTTTTAGGATTTAGAGCTGGGAGAGTCCTCAGAGGATTGGGGTTCACAGAAGCCAGATTCTGTACTTAGTAACAGTCTGATCTGGGGACAAGACCCTTAACCACTTTGAGTTCCATTTCCTTTATACATAAAATGAGGGGACTGACATAACTAATCTCCAAAGGTAGATCCCTTTCAGCATAATAATAATAATAAAAACAATAATGGCTAGCATTATTAATAATAATATCTAGTACTTTAAAGTTTGTCACGTCTTTTGTAAATATTATCTTATGCTCACAACAACCCTATGAGGTAGGTGCTTTATTATCCTCATTTTACAGATGAAAAAACTGAGGCAGACAGAGATTGAATGATTTGCTGAAGGTCACATGACCAGTCAGTGTCTGAGGCCATACTTAAACTCAGGTCCTCCTGACTCCAGGTCCAGCACCCTATCCACTGTGCTATCTAGCTCCCTCAACCCCATGGCTCTATACTCTGTGAAATATGAACAATATTCCTACTACCCGTGGGTAAAAAGACATGCCAACGTGGAAACTTTGGCACATTGACCAAAAGTTGATGATAAAACCGGAGGAACAGACACTTGGCAATCTAGAATGTCATCCTATCCCAACAGCACATTGCCATTAATTATGTCACAGCTTCTTTTGTATTGTCTCTTCTTCTTCATATAGTTAAAGACCTATGAAATACACAGATCAAACTGCTGAAGCGAATGCTGGGCTTCTACTAGAAAATTTCGAAAACAACAATGGCTAAATCTAGTTGTCGGAAAAAAAGTATTTGGCAAGAAACATATGCAGATGGCCAAATAAGCTAATAGATCTGCTCATGGCTAAGATAAAAGCTACAAAGGGGTGAAATGGGGGCAGGAAACAGTCTGGAAATGGAGAAGAAATGCAAATAAATAGACTAGATTCACACAAAATTGTGAGAGATCATTAATATTGTCTGCCAACTAAATTTATACAATTGAAATAAAAGGGAAATCTCACTATGAGAAGCCATCCAGGAGTCAGAAAAATCACATGAAAACTAAATAGAGTATAAGGTTAGACTTGGGTGGACAAGACAAGCACAACCTGGGCATTGAGGCAGAATTTCACCTGCCATTTTATTCAGGATGTACAGTTAGTTGCTTGATATGGAGTCAGGAAGACTTGAGTTCAAATGTGACCTCAAATGCATACTTCTGTGTGACCTTGAGCAAGTCACTTAGACTCTGTTTGCCTCAGTTTCCTCATATGTAAAGTGGGTATAGTAGTAGTAGTACCTAACTCTCAGGGTTCTTGTGAGGGTCAGATGAGATAATATTTGTAAATTACTTTGCAAATCTTAAAGTCCTATTTAAATGCTAGTTATAATAATGCTGCTGCTAGTGGTGGTGGTGGTGGTCATGAGAGAGATAGGTGATCTAATGAAAATCCCACAAAAAATGTTTTGAAATGTCACCTCCATCTGTCAGCTTTGGTAATTTCTTACCCCAGCTTAGAAATCATGTTCCCTTAATGCTTCCTGGGCAATTCCGTTATTATTCACAAAATAAATGCAATATGTTTCTGAAGATTTGATTCCAATCAGTTTCATGCAGTTTGAAGGACTTCCTTTAGAGACTAAGACTATAGAACCCATGGATGAGGGGGAAGCATGGTTAGGTCTTGGGAGTCATACAAAAGTGAAAGTTCTTAAATCCCATGATTCTTTCTGATGCAATTATTTCTTGGAAATAAAATATGGACACTGTGAGCCTGGGGGTGGACCCAGGCAGTATACATAATCCTGCATCATAGAATCCTAAAATTAGTAGAGACTGTAGAGACCATCTAGTCCAGGCCTTGATCTGAGCCAGAATCCTCTTCATGACCTTCCTGCAAATACTTGTTTAGCTTCCTGTGAGGAGGAACCTATTAATTTGCAATGCAGCCCTTCATGATCTTGGACAGATCTAACTGTTGTGGAGTTTTGCCTTACTTGTATCAGCCCCAAACTTGCCTCTTTGCAACTTCTCCCTACTGATTCTAATTCTGCCATTTGGCATCAGGCAAAACAAGTCTCTTTCACATGACAGTCCTTTAAATACTTGAGTCTAGCTATCATCACTCCATGAAGTGTTTTTTTCCTTCCCTAAGCTAAACATCAGCAGTTCAGTTGTTTCTTCCATGATTTCACGATCCTTTATCTGGGGCCGTCTTCAATGGTCCCGGCCTATATGTTGCCACTGGACCCCGATGGCTCCAGAGGAGAAAGTGAGTCTGGTGACTTTGCACAGACCCTCCTCACTTAAATCCAGTTCACTTGAAGTCATGGCATCCCCTTCCTGATGTCATGGTCTTCTCCAAGAACAAAGGACAGACAACAGCAACAACAATGATCGAGATCCCCAAACACACTAAGCACCCTGTTTTGGTGAATTCTGGTTTTGCATGTCATAATAACAATAGACTACAAGCTAGCATTTATATAATAGTTTAAATCTTGCACAGCTTTACATAATTACATTATCTCGTTTTATCCTCACAACAACCCTGGAAGGTAAATGTTACTGTTATCTCCTTTTACAAATGAGAAAACTGACTCGGTTAGAAGTTAAGAGACTTTAGCAAGGATCAAACAGCTGGCACACGGCTGAGGTCAAATTTTAACTCAAGTCTTCCTGACTCCAGTACTCTATCCACTGCACCAACTAGCTGTTTCTGTACTAGTTGCCAATGTACTTCCTAAAATGCGATAGCCAGAACTTACCACAATATTCCAAATATAGCCTTGCCAAGAAAGAATAGAACTAGAACCTCCCTGGGTCTTGGTACTGTTCTATTACTTCCTATACCATATTGGAGAGTCATAGTTGATAGGGGAGTGTCTTTGGAGTCTTTCCGGGAAGACGTGAATGTGTGATCATAGAACTGTGGGACCATAGAGATCAATGAACATTACCCTAGGCAATTCCCCACAATTCTGAGTTGCAGATGAGTTGCCCATCTTAACTAATGGAGGGCATGTTCACACCAGTAGCCCCCTGCGTAAACTGAAATCACAGGTGTGGACCCCCCACAGGGAAGTACTAGCTATTTCTCTTGAATAATGTTGAGCTTGTAGACCACTAAAACCTCTAGCTCTTTTCTAGCTATTTTTGAATCAGCCATTTAATTGTGGATTAACCTATGTAATACAAAAATTTAATTAAGCCCAAAACCTATGTTTTTATTCAAATCAATATTTTTATTGTTTACTAAAACTCTGGGACACATGATTAAAGTTCTTGCATCACCTTGTATCAGTGTCCAATAATTTTAGCTTCTCTTTAGGTGTCTCTGTGAGGTATGAAACATAAGATAAAAGCCTAGAGTTGAATCTTGTAAAGGACAGCCAGATTTGCTAGGTCATTTCCTTTTCTTTCCCCCCAAAATTTGATTAATTACTTGGTTCCTTGCTTGACTGAACTATTCGTGATCAGTGGTTTCAATGGCTCTCTATCCCTCTCCCCCTTCTCCCTGTCCCTGTTCTTGTCCCTCTCCCTCTCCCTCAATCATTTTCCAGACACGAATTATATGTGTAATAAACATAAACTCACTGAGGGGAAAAGGTTTAAATTGCCATTATTTACTGAAGCAAGTTACTAGACATTATTTTCCTACTGTCCTTATTCCTTAATTAACAAATCTGATCCCCCTTTAATAAAACACCATATGTTTAGGTAGGGGAAAAATCAATTCTTTTCTTTTTTTAGAGAGGTAAGAGGAGATTGAGGTCCCAAGCCACTCTTTAAGATTCTGCCCACTGATTTTTCCAATTAGAAGCTTGGTTTCAAAGTCCACTTATAAATCTCCCTGAAATGATAGTTACTAGTGACTGCCAGACTTAGGAAAATTTAAGTTATTCTAGTCCTTTCTTGACTTTTATTGTTATGTGGCAGATGGCTTCACAAACCCCTGATTGTCTGTGTCAGGATTTGAAATGTCTGTTGGAAATCCCAAGAGGAGGAAGGAAATATTCACTTTATTGAAAGTAATTCTGCTCTGTCCACAATATGAAAACCATAATATCAACCAAGGCACAGCTTCTGTATAGATGTAAAATTGCTACTAGTTCTTCTTTTTATGCACAAATTGCTTTTGGTGTGAATAAATCAAAACTCTCACAGAATACTAGGACAGAGCCTCCTTTCCCTTGGCAGTGGAACGGGGGTGGGGTGGGGGGGGTGGGGAGTGGCATGCTAGAGCGCTATTTGTTTAGAATCATAGAATTTTGAGAGCTGGAAAGAACCTTTGAAATCATTCAATCTAATGCTTTCATTTTACAGATGGCGAAACAGTAAAATGAACGGATTGACATGAGTGATTTCTGGCTTTAAAAAGGCGATATAATTCTGCCACAAACAGTTAAGAGAGTAATTAAATTCAGTAAAAATCTTATTAAGCATTTCCTGTGTGCTGAGTACTGTTCTAGGGAATGAGAGAGACACAAAGTTTAGATAAGAAATGATCCTTTTCTCCATGTAGCTTGCAGTCTAGTCGGGGGATATGATACATAAATAATTATGATGCAAATTAATACACATTAAGTACATAAAAGTTACTTAATGGTGGTCTGAGGGTAAGTAAATATTACTGATTGGGTATATAGGGAAAGACTTCATGAAGAAGTTGGAATATGAGCTGAATTTTAAAGGATGGAAAGTAATTCAACAGGCTGCGAAAGGGAGAGAGGCTCATAGAAGCAAGTGCAAGATTTTGTCTGGAATGTAGAGTAGGGGAAAGGAATTGTAAGAATTAAAGGTAGAAATGTAGGGTGGCTAGCCAAAAAAGTTGCTAAATTAGCATCTTTTAAATTGTGTGTCTTTTCCCCGGAGATGCCGCTACTACATACATGCCCTAAAGCTATAAAGAGTAAAAAATGAGTCCTGAGTGCAAAAATATTTATAACTTTACTTTTTTTATTGTAGCAAAGAACTGAAAACAAAAGGGGTGCCCATCAATTGGCAAATGGCTGAACAAATTGCGGTATATAAATGCAACTGTTATTCTGCAGTAAGAATTAGTGAATTAGACAGATTCATAAAATCTGTGTGGATTGATGTATTGTGTTTGTCCTTCATTCTCGAAGAGGACCATGACTTCAGGGAAATGACGACATGATTTGCAGTTGACTTGGATTTGAGTGAGAGAGGAGTGTGCAAGGTCACCAACCTCACTTTCTCCTCCAGAACCACATGGGTCCAGTGGCCTGATATTCACCCTGGCCCTTTCAGACTAAGTTCTTTTCAGGTTCTTACTTTGAGTGAGGTAATGCCCATTCACTGGATAGGCCTCTTTAAGAAGTTAATCAAGGGATGGCTCCTTTAATCAAAAACTCAAAAAAAAAATCAAACTGGGAGGGGAAGACTCTCAGGGTTCCCACCCAAAAGAGAAACAGTTACTATTTAGTATTTACATTCACTCTGTGCTAGGAGGACAGGGACCTATTGTCCAATCTATGAGCTCCAGGGTGAGTTGGGTTTAAGGCTTGGTTTTTAAAAAAGATATCTAGCCAGTAAACACAAAGTTAATGAGGCAGCCTTTGGCCATGGAAAGGTACCTTCCTTTGGGAGAGGAGGGGAAGGGAAAGGAAGGGAAAGAAGGGAAGGGGAGGAGAGGGAAAAGAAGAGGAGAGAGAGACTGACTGAGGTGTGAAGTGAGCAAAACCATACCATCATCATAATAATGTAAAGGAAAAACAACTTTGAAAGACTTCAGAACTCAAGTAAATATGGTGACTAATCATGGAAGGAGCTATGTGGCACAATGGATAGAGTGCTGAAACTGGAATCAGGAAGACCTGAATTCAAGTTCAGCCTCAGAAATATACTAGCTCTGTAACCCTGGGAAAGTCACTTAACCTCTGTCTGCCTCAGTTTCCTTACTGCATAATAGACATAATATCACCTACCTTATAGGGCTGCGAGATTTTATGTGTGTATGTGTGTGTACATGTAGTGTACTTTGCAAACCTTAAAGTGCTATATAAATGTCATCATTATTGCTGTTATTATTATTATTATTATTTATGGTACCCACCTCTTGGCAGAGAGGTGATGGTCCAGAATCAAAATAAGCAATGTATTAATTTGTTTTGCTTGATTTATTTATTTCAAAATTTCTGGATAGAGTACCAGAGTCAAGAAGTCAAGAAGACTCTTCTTCCCAAGTTCAAATCTGGCCTCAGACACTTACTAGCTGTGTGACCCAGTCAATTAATTTCACTCTATTTGCCTCAGTTTCCTCATTCTACAAAATGAGCTGGAGAAGGAAATAGCAAACCACTCCAGTTATCTTGGCCAAGAAAACCCCACATGGGATCACAAAGCATAGAACACAACTGAAATAACTGAACAACAACAACTGATGGAAATGAATAAGTAGGAAGTGATGGAGATTTTAAAATTAAAGAAATTAAAAAGCATCAATGAAACATTTAAATGATACCAAAAAAAAGAGCAAAAGAAAGTTAAGAGGCTCAGAATAACAAGTAATTTCAAAAAACAAATTGTACACAGTCAACTATTTCACATGCCATCCTCTTTTTCATTCTTAGCACATGGAACTGGCATGTTTCTTGAGCTCATAATAGAGTTTTCAAAGGGGTACAGTGGCACCAGATTGTGAAGACCCGTGAATGGTCACCTAAGGAGTTTGAACTTTATTTCACAGGCAGTAAGGAATCATTGGTTTTGAGCATGGTCTCCTGTGCAGAGGGTGATGTGTACTGGTGGTATGAAGGATGGATCAGAAAAAGAAGCAATCTGTTAGGACACTGCTTAAGTAGACCAGGGTGAATTGGGAATGAAAATAGATGTAAAAGATTTTACAGAGATAGAATAAGTAGATTTTTGGCCACTGGGAGGTGAGGGAGAGGACAGGAGAGCCAAGGTTTTGGATATGAGATTCACCAGCAGAAAGAGTGAAGTTACAAGAAGGAATACATTTTCTGACCAAATACAGAATAGTCGGCTCTGTGGGAAATCTTACATCATAGAACTTCCATGAAAATAATTCCCTTCCTGAAATGTATGCTCCAAGACCCAGGAATTGAACTACACCAGCTTCGGCCACCTTTTTACCAGGATATCAATAGCAAATCACATCCAGGTTTTTCACCTTGGGAAAGAAACAAGACAGAAGTGTTGGTACTGTGTAAAGAAGGGTCAGTGGAATTACCGGACAAGCTCCTGAGGGCAGGGATACGTCATATAAACTGTTTCACCTCCACCACCTCACGGCAATCTGTATACATCATTCTGGAACGACATCAGGAAGGTGATATCTTGACTTGCAAGCGAACTGGATTCAAGTGAGACAGAGCTGTGCAAAGTCACCAGCCTCCAAAGTCATCAGAGTCCAGTGGCAAGACATAGGTCAGGACTACTAGCGATGGACACAGACGCAGTGGGAGATGTTGACTGTTTTAAGCTAAGGTCTTTCCTGGGTCTCAGTTTGTCTGAGGCAATGCCCATTCAGTAATTAGATAGCATCTAGTTAAGAATTAAGGCAAAAAAGGCCCAGTTTGCCTTCACAAAAGAATCAATCTGCTGAATGAGGGAGGGAAGGAGGTACAGTGCAGAAACTACTAGATTTGGAATCAAATTTTGGCTTTGTTTTCTTCATCTGAAAAATGAGGAGGGTTTCCATATGATCTCTAAGATCACTTTGAGCTCTGAGTCTATGATCCTATGAAGAGATGGGGTCATCTTTAA
>JAQQSZ010010361.1:0-12532 GCA_028646595.1 Phalanger gymnotis
ATTCCAAATTTCCTAAATTCTTCCTAAATTCTTGTCGGGGATACTGGAGACAGGATCCTCGTTCAGTTACGGGTGAAACTACATACCCCTTCCTACCCCGAGAGTCTGGGATTCACAGTCTTCTTATGATCGCAGTATTTATTCACCTCTTTTTCTTTTATCGGGAACCCTGATTTTTCACAGAACTCCTCCGGTACTTAGCACCCGGACCACACAATTCGCCAATAATTCAGTTTACTGCCATGTCCCGCGCATTAGTTCAGCCTCCCAATAAGATTAGCAGCTCCTGAGGGCACTCAGTGAATACTTACTGATTGGTTAACTTTACCCAGGCCCCGGGTACAAACAGGGCAGTTCTTGCCTCCCCCTTTGCAGTCCCCGACTAATCCTCGACCCTTCATCCACCCTGCCCTTCTCTCCCCCCCACCCCGCCCCAGTCTCCTCGCCTCGCGGGGAAAATAGGAATCACAAGCACATTTCCTCAAGAGTCCTAATGAGGTGAGCCCGGTATCTGCCCTGACCTAAAGAAATAGACCATGTGGAGAAGTCAGGGGGAGGAAGAGGGAGAGAGAAGGAAAAAGAAGAGAAGGGGGGAGTGGAGGGGGAAAGGGAGAGGGAAGATGAGGAGGCAGTAAACTTGTTTTACTTGGTCCTAGAGGGCATAGCTAGAAGCAACGGAGGGAGTTTTAGAGAGAGGTAGATTTCAGCTCAACAGAAGGATGAATTTTATAAAAATGATCACAGTCCAAGAAGGTTGCCTCGGGAGGTAGTGAGTTTCCTGTCATCCTGTCCTCAGCCTCCCTTTCTCTCCTTCTCTTCTTTCTTTTACCTTCTACTTCCCTTCTCTTCAAACCACTCCCTTCCACCCCCACCTTCCTCCTCCTCCTTCCCCACCCCCCCCAGGCCGGAGCTTTGTTAGTTACTGTGGCTCCCCAGTAAATTCATTTGGAGTCCTCCAGGGTTTTAAATCTCTCATTTGGCCAACAACGAGGTCTGAAAAGATTGCAGTTCATTTCGACCCGGAGTGGATGGAAGGCTCATTTACTGGCTGCAGGCAACTCAATCAGGCCTGCGCTGATGACGGAGTGACTTGTTCAGACCGCCAGTCAATATGTGTCGCCCATGATAGAATGTCAGCATCCCACAGCCGCTCCTGTCTCCCACGGCCGGCCCTTTTTTCATTTGGCCTGATCAATGTTATTAAAAAAGCACCAAGGAGTTCCTTAACTTCTCTGCCACTGCCTGGCCCCAGCTCTAATTCATTAATTTATTGGTGCAGTGTATGGATATATTTAAACACAACTTTCTCAGATTTCCACATCCCTTCCTCCCAAACTGCCCCCCTCAACAGAGCCAGAGCGAGCCCCCATATCATGGAGACACGTTGTGGCATAATTGGATCAGCCACGGAGCTGATCCAAATACACAGCAAGGAGCGTCATCAGACTGGAAGCCAGGGAACCTGGTTTCAAATTCCTGGTCTGTCATAAGGAGCCATGTGACCTTGGCTAAGTCACTTCTCCTTTGAGCCTCAGTTTTCTCCACTGTAATTTGAAGGTATTGGATTGGATGGCCTTTAAGGTTCCTTTGAGACCCTTCCAATTCTAGCATTCTGTGTACCAATATTCTGTCCTTAGCCCCTTCCATCTGTTACAGTCCATATTGTATGTAACATCCTATGGTATTTTATCAGTCTTTGAGCTTATCCAAGCAAACACGGGTGCTTTCCCTCTTCGGGGCTAAGCCCAAGAGGAAGGGGGCAGGGTGGGATGGGGTTGGGGTTGGGAGAAAGAATGGCAGAAAGCAGGACATTGCTAGAACTTCCCAATCTTTACTGGGCTTCCCCCTCTTCCAAACTTGTGTGTGTGTGTGTGCACATGCGTGTGTGTATTATTAGGACAAAATCAATAACTAGAACTGTTTCTCTCCCCACAGTTCTTATCTTGTGGGGGTGAGGCAGAGTGGAATTGATAAAGGTGGGCAAGACGACTTCAAGAAAAAAAACTATCCAGGAGGTTGGTGTTGGTATAAATTTCAAAGGATCAAACAAATCAGAATGAGTTTATATTAAAGTAGGAGGGAATGTGGGTGGACATGAGGAGGACCTGCCTGACCATGAGCATAAAGTAAGAGGACTGATTGAGAGAGGTGGGGGTTTTGTGAGAGAGAGTTAGGATTAGAAAATCTCCTTCCCCACCTCTCAGAAACACCTGGATAGTTACAGCAACAACAGCTCCTATGCTCATGGTGCTTTAAGGTTTACAAAACACTTTCCTTATATTGCCTCTATGAAGGAGGTGATGTCAGGGGACCCACATCTACTCCACAGACTCAATACACTTACCCCACCTCCCCGCCTTTGCATTCCACTCTATATACCTGCAATGGCCTTCCTCCCCCTCCTCCCTATTGAATTCTTACCCATCTTTGAAAGTCACACTTAAGTGTCACCTACTCCAGGAAGCCTCCCTGATCTATCACCTAGTCAGTAATGACCTTCTCCCCCTTGGACCTCCAATTGTACTTTGCTCTACAACTCGCTGGTGAACTTAGTGGGCATCATTGCATGCCTCAGCTACCTTAGTGAAGTCCTACCTCACGTCATTGTGGTGTGGAAATGAGTCTTGCAGATATTCTTTTAAAATTAATAACTCGTATTGATGTCTTGTGTTTTGCCACCAGAAATTTTCAAGTCTATCAAACGTGCCCTAGCACTTTTGGACCTTGTAATAGTAAAAAATAGTTAAGCAAAAGCAACCAATACAATCATCTTGTCTGATAATGTACTCAGCATTCCGTCCCCATATGTCCCCATCTCTGTGTCAGAGGAGAGACCTGTGCTTCATTAACTGTTACCCCCAACTAAGATAGATCATTACAATTACTCAGTAATTTGAATGGCTTCCTTTCGGTTTTTCTTCTATTTACATTTTTTGTAATCGTTGTGTATATTATTCTCCTAATTCTGCTTCTTTTCACTTCATAGCCATTTTTTCTTCTGAACTTGGCATTTTTTACTGTACAGTAATATTTTATTTCATTCATAAACCACACTGTGTGAAGCTACTCCTCCCCGCCCCCCAATCAAGAGATATCCATTTTGTTTTCTTTTCTTTTCTGCTATAAGCAAAAAATGGTGCTTTGAGTGTCTCATCCTCTCTTCCCCACCTCCCACCACCATCTTTGACCTGCTTAGATTATATGCCTAGTGTGTTTGGGTCAGAGTATGAACAGTTTAAATATTTTTCTTGACTAATTCCAAATTATTTTCTACAATGGTAGGGCCAACCTCACAGCCCCGCCCACAGAGAATTAATGGCCCTGTGTTCCCACAGTTCTTCCAAAGTTGAATATTTTTATTTTCTGATAATTTGCTGCGTGCAAGGTGAAATCTCAGAGATATTTTTATTTTCATTAGTAATGACTTGGAACATTTTTCATAGGGGCATTGATAGTTTGCAATTCTTCCTTTGAAAACAATTCATCTCCTTTGACCACTAATCTACTAGAGATGACTTTGAGGGATCCTGGATCCTTAAAGGCTCTGCAAATGGAGCACCAAATCTGGCCTATCACCCTAAAAATTCTTTGTGTGGAGGCACAGCGATGGACTGTGTGCCTGATGTCTGAGGATCAGTCTAGTTAAGCCTGCAGAGGCTTATCACCAGGGGATGAGTTTTTTTTGGCCAAAACAATTCTCAAAAACCATCTGCTAAGTTGTAGGAAGGTTCCTGTTTACCTCAGTGGAGGGATTGCTTACACTAATGAAATCACAGATCCTTGAAGCATTATAGTAATTATCTAAGCTTCTGTCTAGAGGCAGTTAGGTGCTGTTAGGTAAAGTGTTGGGCCTGGAGTCAGTAAGACCTGAGTACAAATCCAGATTAAAATACTTCCTCACTGAGTGGACCTGGGCAAGTCAACTTAATTTCAATCTGCCTCAGTTTTCTGAACTTTAAAATGGGGATACCAATAACACTTACTTCCCAGGGTTATTGTGAGAATTGAATGAGGTAGTATTTGTGAAGTGCTTCGTACAGTTTCTATACGTAGTAAGTGCTATGTCAAAGCTTGTTTTCTTCCTTCCAAGAGTATTATCTACATGAGAGCAGAGATCATATCTTATCTAAACTGCATATCTCTTCCAGCACCTGGCACAGTCCTCTGCTTAATAAATGCCTGTTGAATGAACCCGTTCTGGTTTTGGAGCCCAAGAAGAGGTCAGAATTTCCATATTATGAATTTGTCATGGATGCCCAGGAACTCTAGACTATCCTATCCCACTGAACTATCTTTGAACTAGGCAGAAGAGATAATCCTGCTAGTATCTAATCTCTGGTTTTCTACTTTAGGGCCTTTGGTCTTTGAGGTCTCAATCCCCCTTCCACTGCCTCTTCCCAGCAAAGGCCGTGGTTCTGGTCCCAGTTCTGCTAACTCACTGTTTTATTTTTGGGCACATCCTCTCTGGGCCTCAGTTTCCCCATTTGTATAACAAAGGAATTGGACTATATGATCTGTAGGTCTTTTTAGCCTTAACATTCTATATTACACATCTCTTCTGGCTTTAAAAGTCTATTCTGTATATCCTAGCTTTCTGTGTTTTAAGGTCCTGTCTAGCTCTAATGTTCTATGGTCTAACATTCAGTGCCTTCCAGCTCTAACTTTCCATGTGCTATGTTCTAAAGGTCCTTTACAGTTATAACCTTTAATTTTCTCTAATATGACTGGAGGAAGGGAGCTTCTCTTTAGAACTGGGAGATTCCAGAAGATGGAGAGGTATGTCTACAGATTTCAAGTTCAAGTGGAGCAGTCGTTTGGCCAACCAGAGAAGCATTTATTGTCTACTATGTGCCAGGCATTATGCTAAGTAAGGACAGGAGATTGATAAAGACAAAAACCAATCTCTGCTCTCAAGGACCTCACAGTTTAATGGGGGAGAAAACATGCAAGCAGTTATTTACAAACAAGATTATTAACAATATTGTTTGTAAATTGCTCTCAGAGGGAAGGCACAAAGATTAAAGAGGCCTGGGAAAGACTTCTTTTAGCAGGTGGAACTTTACCTGAGAAAGGGAAACTAAGAGGCAGAGATGAGGAGGGAGAGTGCACCAGCAGGCGATAGCTCCCAGAGTCCATAGATGGAGCATGTTGTGTGAGGAATATCAAGGAAGCCAATGTCACTATAGTTGTGTACCTGGAGGGGAAGAAGGTGTAAGAAGACTGGAAAGACGGGAGGGCACCAGGTTAGGAAGGGCTTTGAAAACCAACCAGAGGATTTTATTTGATCCTGGAGGCAACAGGGAGGCGTATTTAGAGTTTGTTTAGTGGGGAGGGTGATATGCTCACACTTGCATTTAGGAAGATCAGGCTGACAGATCAGGATAGGGAGAGACTTGGGGCAGGCAGACCAAGCAGCAGGCTATTGAAATAGTCTTGTCATCTTGTTGTGATAAGGGCTAACACCACAGTGATGTTAGAGGATAGAAGGGGCCCTAGAGGTGGAAAATGGGGCCGTTGCTGCCCAGAAAATGGCTTTGAAATCATGCTTTCCTATATCTCCCTCACCCCCCATTAAAAAAAAAACCCCATTAGGGCAACAGCATAAGTATAGGGAGATGTCCTATCCAGGGGAAAGTGGATCTTTATAATTATGTTATTGAAAAGCTGTTCTCTCCCATCGTATTTAAGGTGATTTTTATTATGATGTTGAGATGAGTTTCTTAAAGAAGAAACTCACATTTTATTGTGTGGAGCCTTGGGCCAGTTTGATAGCCTATTTGAAGAAGAAGGATGCTTTATGGGACCCTATAAAAGCTGATGACCCCACTCACATGTGTTTAATGAAATAAGGAGGAGCCTTGGTTATGTTATCAATAACCTTCAGCTCCATCTGAGCCCTGGCCCGACTCCAGCTGGGACCCTTGAGGCTCTTAGGATGTCAGAGGAGAAGGAATATGAAGGGAGAGAGCTGTGGGCCCTTTAAACCCTTCCCTGGACAAAGAAAGGAGGGCCTAAGGGAAGACTAGACTTCATTGTGGGACCTTGGACAAATCACTTCCTTTTTCCAGGCTTTGGTTTCCTGCTCTATCAGCTAGATTTCTAAGGCTACTTGTCTCTGGGCCTTTCCACGGCTCAGAAGTCACACTTTGCCCCAATTCCTGTTTTCACGACGGAGGAAGATGGGTGTCTGTGGAGAACCAAACAAGGTGAGGACAGGGATTGACTTACATTAGAGCAGAGGCATATACAGCGGGGTGGGACACGAGCAAGAATGTCCTGACCATCAAGGACACCTCAAAGGCAGAACCAGGAAAGAGGTAATGGGATGTTTACTCCTGGGACTCCTCAAAGGGAGGGTGCTTTGTCTCCTGGAGAGTATTTAAAGAGAGGTCCTTTCCAGGTATAGAATGGTTTTGTTCTGTGCTAAGCACTTTTAGAAATATCATTTCATTTGATCCTAACAACAATCCTGAGAGGTAGGTGCTATTATTATCCCTATTTTCCATTTAAGAAAACTGAGGCAGACACTGGTTAAGTGTCTTTGCCTCCACCATGTGTCATGAAGCTATTAAGTGTCTGAACTCAGATTTGAGCTCAGGTCTTGGTGACTTCAGGCCCAGCATTCTATTCATTGGGCTGCCTAGAGCTGTATCTAATTCAATAGCATTTATTATGAAACTATTAACACTGGAAAGACATAGACAAAACTTTCCATTGGGGGAAATACCATGTACACAAATACGAAGGGGAAGGGGAAGAGAATAAACATTCGTATAGCACCTACAATGTTTCAAGTACCATGCCAAGTGTTTTTTTTATAAACATTATCTCATTCGATCATCACAACCACCTTAGGAAGCAGGTGCTATTATGGTATCCAATTTACAGTTGAGAAAACTAAGGCAAACAGAGGATAAGTGACTTTCCCAAGATCGCAGAGCTAGGAAAACAGGTTACCTGGTTCCAGGACCAGCACTCTACCCACTATGCCACCAGCTGCCTCTATATAAAGCCCATGTCAAATGGTTACTAAGTGATTTGTGGGGGGAGGGGAGGGAGCACTAGAAAATGGGGGAATCAAGACACACATTGACTGCTTGGAGTCGGTTTTGCAGGGAGTGAGGGATTCTCAGAGGCAGAGGCGAAGAGAGTGTACTACAGGTAGGGGGGACGGTCTATGCAAAGTCAAGGAGGTGGGAAATGGAATGACATATATAGGGAATAGCAAGTAGGTCCCAGTGTCTGAAATGTAAAGGTCAATAATGAGAATTAAGCTTGGAAAGTCAGTTTTGAGTCAGATTGCGAAGAGCTTCATGCAAAAAAGAGATGACTTTGCATTTTATCATAATAATAGTTAACATTTACATAGCACTTGCTATGTGCCAGGCACTGTGCTAAGTACTTTACAAATATTACCTCATTTGATCTTCACAATAACCCTGGCAGGTAGATGCTATTATTATCCCCATTTTATGGATGAGGAAACTGAGGATTTATTGAAGTCTTTTTTACAGACAATGATATGGTTAGGCCTGTGCTTTAGAAATAGCAATTTAATGGCTTTATAAAGGATGGCTTAGAAAGGGGCACTGAAAGCAAGGAAACAATTAGGAAGGGTGTGGTCAATCCCTAAAGCCTGACAGATGAGTAGGTACAGGGGCTGATGGATGAAGGACGATGGTCTATTGGGTGGGGAAAATATCAGTTGTTATAGTATGGGGGAATATAAGATAGCCTTCAGATGGAGATTTGGCAGGTTAATTAGCAGCTGTTCCACTTTCCAAATTGGCATAGCAGCTTATCTATAGGTGCCCTTGTATGCCCTCTACCAAAAGGGCCTACAAGTGCTTTAGGCACAAAAGTAGACAGCACTGACTTCTCTGCAAAGGTCCAGTCTGGGTATACCATCATCTTTGGCTCAAGTGTTCAGGGGCAGAGGGGGTGTGTGTGTGTGTGTGTGTGTGTGTGTGTGTGTGTGTGTGTGTGTGTTTGGGGGATATGGTTAGAACAGAAGTGATAACTATGGCTTCCTCTTCTCCTTTGCAGATCCCATCTTCCTGTGATGCTCCCCGAGTGTGGGAGGCGTGTGCATGGCCATGGGCACGTGACGGCTGGTGTGTTTGTCCCAACTGAGTGATGGCCGCCCGGCTGGCTGCCTCCCTGTGTGAGGGTAGAGCCGCTCCCCGCTAATGTCACTCATTATTCTTTATGACATAAATAGTGTTACTGCTCTGATATATTAGAGGATAATGAGCCATTATGATCTAAGCGCTAGTTAGTGAGACACATTGTTTGCTGGTAACCTGTTTTTTTTGATGAGTAAGTTGATAAACTCTATGACTGTTGGCAGGAATGGAGGAGACTGTCCAGAAGTTCCAGGAACAGAAGTCCTGAGCAGGGCACCTAGCACAATGGTATCTGTGGAAAGGATATTGCATTAGAACTCCAAAGATTTGAGCTCTGGCCATTTCCCTTACTGCCTGTATGACCCTGGGCAAGTCACTTAACTTATGTTGGTCTGATTTTCCTCCTCTGTGAAATGAGAGTTCAAACTGAATGGAATCTTAGAAATCTAGTCCAAATCATTCATTTTATAGACTGAATTTGACCAAGGGGTTTAAACTTTGGGGTCCATGGACAGATTTCAATAGCTGCATGCACTTGGATGTGAAAAATATGTTTTTATTTCAAAGTAATTGATTTCTTTTATGATCCTATGCATTTTATTTTATGGATTTAAAGACGTTATTCTGAAAAGAGGTCCACAGGTTTCACTAGACTGCCAAAGAGTCTATGACATTAAAGAAAGGTTAAGAAACTCTGGATTATATCATTCCAGAGGTTCTATTCAGCTGTGACATTCTAGGATTCTATGACTATTGTGTCACCTTGAACAAACCTTTTCTCCTTTACAGCATATGATCTCAAAGGTCCCTTTGAGCTCCAGTTCCTGAGATCTCATATTTCTATTTTCAAGACCATAGTTCAAGTTCAGAGAAAGGTAGGTCAAAAGTCTAGAAAAGACTTCAGAAGAGAAGGACTGGTTAATATACTTGAGGTTTCTTTCAAAGCTACTTGAATACTTATGAAGAAGCAGCTTGACAGCAGGGAACCTAAACCATAGTATTTTTAAAGACAAAAACAAAAAAAAAAGAAAAAAGAAGAGGAAAAATCATCAAAACTTATCAACACATAAAAAACAAAAATATGTGTGGTATTCCACATCTGGGGATCTCTCACCTCTGCAAGGGAGTAGAAGTGTTTTCCCATATTTCTTCTTTGGCACCATACTTATTCTTTACATTTTTCAGCATTCACTTTGGATCATTTTGTGTTTTTTTTCGTTTACAATGTTGTAGTCACTGTGCATGTTGTTTTCTTAGCTCTGCTTATTTCACTCTGCATCAGTTCATATAGATTATTCCATGCTTATCTGTATTCACCTTATTTATTTGTCTTGTCTTTTTTTAACAGTACAGTAATGTTCTATCACACTTATGTGCTATGTTTTGTTTAGCCATTCCCCAAGAGAAGGGCATCTACTTTGTTTTCAATTCTTTGCTGCCTCAAAAAATGCTGCTGCAATTATTTTGGTATGTGTGGGACCTTTGTTCTTCTCACTGGTCTCCTTGGAGTATCAGCCTAGTGACGGAATCTCTGGACCAAAGGGGATGGGCATTTTAGTCACTTTATTTGCATAATTCCAAATTGCTTTCTGAAATAGTTGTGCTGATTCATAGCTCCACCAAAAAATGCGCTAGTGTGCCTGTCTTTTCTTAGCACCTTCCCTCTGCGAATATCTTCAATTTATATATGTTGTTTGTACACAGTTGTTTGCATTTTATCTCCCCATTAAACTATGCACTCCTTAAAAGTAGGGAAATTTTTTCCATCTTTCTTTGTATCCCTAGTGCTTAGCACAGTGTCTGGTACATAGTAGGTGTTTAGGTGGCACAGTGAATAGAGCACCAGACCTGGAGTCATGAAGACCTGAGTTCGAATCTGCCCTCAGATACTTACCAGCTGTGTGACCCTAGGCAAGTCACTTGACCTTGTTAACTTCAGTTTCCTCACCTGTAAGATGAGCTGGAAAATAAAATGGCAAACCACTCCCGTATTTTTACAAAGAAAAACCCAAATGGGACATGCCTGAAATGACTGAACAACAACAATAGAAGCTTGTTGATCTCTTTGCCTATCTCCTCACAACCTTTCCAACAGTTGACTCTTCCCATCTTTTGTTATTTTTGCTATTCTGCAAGTCGTTTTGTTTTGATTTGTTGTTTTGATTTGCATTTCGATTTCCATTAATCATTTGGAACATTCCTTCATATGATTGTTAATGGTTTGCATTTCTTCTTTTGAGAACTATTTGTTCATACTCTCTGATCACTTATCTATTTGGGAATGGCTTTTGGTCTTTCACATACACCAATACTCACACATGCACACACCCGTACCCATACATTTTCTCTCTATGTATATATGTGTAGGGGCATTGTAGGGGTGTACACATACATACATACACAGGTGTGAATGTGTATCTGTTAGTCATCAATGTATTTTGGATACCAAATATTTATTTGAACAGTTTGATATAAGGTTTCAATAGACAATACCTCTTTTGACTCAAGCCCCATCCAACTTTCTGAGAAGTTCCAAAGGTCAACTCAACTCAGTTCCGTGATAATAGACTAGTGAGGAAACTCACAACAATTTAGTACAATGTTTAATTGGGACAGAATTGTAGGGTAAAACAATAGAAAACATATCTCAAAGCCCTTTTCTGGGGGCGGGGGGTGGAACATCATCTCTGATTTTTACCGTTGTAGCCAGCTTCTATAAGACTTATACCTCTCAGATGGGGTAAAGAGAACACGGCTCAGATGCTGATATGGCTGAACCAAAGGTTGGCCAGCTTTGTCTACACAGTGCCTGGATCTACATTTGAAATTTCTACAGATTTTACTATCTCTCTCTAGTCTATAAATTAACTTTCTTAACTCCTTTAGCTCTTAGGGACATGATGGATTATTGAATGCTACCTTTGCAGTCTCAGATACATCTTTCAAAGACCCCATGTACTGATTTCTGCTCCCGAGAGAGTTCCTTCTATTATCACCCTATAATGTAGTCACCCAGTACTGTAGGCTCACATTCTCATGGGAAATGGAGTCCTAGAAACTTTTCCCAATAATAACTCAATAATTTTCTGCACTAAAGAATTCTATGAATTATACTCTGTTCCTTAATTTCATAGCTCTATAGGAAATATAGTCCTCTTCCCATTGGAATGCCTCTACTACATTCCACCCTCATTAAAAAAAATGAGCAGTCCTGGCAAATTACACCTGGAACATGTAGCTGTGAATATACATCATATAGTATCCATTAATTTACATAAAGTGTCATCACAGTCAATTATCCCAGATACATATGCCACATGCAGGTACATAGTACCTAACATCCAATTAAAGTTGCATTTAATAGAACACTTAAGTTACATGGAGAAAGATAGTACATTATATCATATGGCAGAGTTCTATACAAAACAACAAATATTTAGGTCATGTGCATAACATATCAGACTTACAGTACATCAGACATAGAGATCACAAAGCATATAGGGGCTTCTTAAAGAAGATACCTTGTATGTCCTCCATTTGTGGACACTCCTTGAATATATGCATAACATCTCCATTCATTACTCCAGGAGCATTAAATACTAGCCCAATCACTGGCCAGATAGTCCTGGTGACCTACTGTCACATCTGCATTCCTATTATCTCCCCTGTGCTGAGTAGGCCATTATCCCAAGTCCCGTTGGCCTTCTGCCCTAATTCTGGGCCTTTTGGCTAAGATGGCCGAGGCTCAATAGTGTCAATGACTCCAGTGAGTCAGCCAAAGTAGATGATGTTCCTCCATAAATGGAAAATTAGGCAGGAAAGGAATAGTCTCTCAACTCTTCTCCTCTGTCTGGCACAAAGTCCTCCTCAGTCTTGGCAGAGGCTTGTTATTCCCCAAGCGGATACCAATATGCAGCTTTTTATTTCTTCTTTTAGGGACCATTATCTGAAACTAATAATCCATATGCAAATGGTAGTTTGACCCATCTTAGCCCACTTCCATGACTCCCAATGAATCCTGTACTTCTCTTCACTGGGGAGTTCAGCTAACTACTCTATGGGCATTAAATGGTTGTGATATAGCAACATTAACAAGGCTCTCACCATTCTCCAGGGCTATTTTATATAGAGATTGATAATCCACTTTTCTTCTGGGGTGACTCTCCACCAGTCTGATACCTTGTGTTTTTATCTTGAAATTGATATATTTTTTTTTACTTTTGAACATCTATTTTTTTAAAACCTTGAGTTCCAAATTCTCTCCCCTCTTCCCTTCCCATCCACCCTCCCTAAGAAGTCAAGCAATTCAACATGGGCCACATGCGTAACATTATGTATAACCCTTCCACAATACTCATGTTGTGAAAGACTAACTATATTTTGCTTCTTCCTAACCTATCCCCCTT
>JAQQSZ010010362.1:0-12532 GCA_028646595.1 Phalanger gymnotis
AAAATTTGTAATTCAAACGCCTGTGAAAATCAATGCTGAAAACCAAACATGTCAAAAATAAATTAAAAAAAAAAAAAGAGAAGCAACAAAAGAACAAGGTGAGATTTTTTTTTTTTTACCCACGACATCTTAGAAGGTTGGTAGGAAAGGTCTTTCTCATTAGTGTGAGAGTGGAGCATGGTGTAGCAAAGGTTGAACTGGTATAGGCCTAGCCCTAGCAAGCCAGTAGTAAATCTTGGAAGTGACTAAATCTGTGACTGTGGCTTCAGGAATTCACAGCCCACAGATGTTAAGGGAGTTGGACAACTGGTCAGAAGGCAATTATAAGGGACCCTTTTCTGGGACTTGCTGCAGGACTCTGTTGAATTGCCCAAACACCATTCAGGCTTGCAGTCCCAGGGTGAAGAGGGATAATCACAGGAATGGAAACCCTAGACACTGTGCTTGTAGTCACTCATAGAACAGACCACAGGACAGAAAACCATATACTTCATTCCATCTTGGAAAAAGTGAAAACTTTCAGACCCCCAGAACTAGCTCTAAAAAAAAAGGAGTATGAAAAATCTGAAGTTTGAAACTTCATCCCCTCCATCCCAGGAGAAGAGCCCAACTTCAAAATCAAGTTAAAAGTAAAAAACTGGGTTGGAAAAATGAGCAAAAAAAAAGATAAGGTGATAAAAAGTTACTGTGGTGATGAGAAAGATCAAAACACAAACTCAGAACAAGATGGCAATGCCAAAACAGCTACATGAAAAGGCTCAATGAAAAATGCGAATTGGTGTAAGGCCTGAAAAGGAATTCCTGGAAAAGTTCAAAAAAGAATTAAAAATGAAGCATTAGAGTTAGAAGAAAAGTTTGGGCGTGGGAATGAGAGTGATACCAAAAAATCATCCAACAGAGCTTGGTAAAGCAGGCACAAAAAAATTGAAGAAAATCACAACTTAAAAAAAAAATTGAATAGGCTAAATGGGAAAAGAGAGTCAAAAATCTACTGAAGTGAAGAACTCCTTAAAAAGCAGAATATACATGTAGAAAAAAATTTTCAAAAATTCACAGAAGGAAAGAACTTCTTAAGAAATAGAGTTGGCCAAATGGAGAAGGAGGTACAAAAGTTCAACGAAGAAAATAATTCCTTAAAAATTAGAAATGGGCAAGTGGAAACTAACTACTATATGGGACATCAAGAAACAATAAAATAATAGAAACAAAAAAAGAAATTGTGAAATATCTCTTAGGGGAAACAACTGTCCTTGGAAATATATCCAGGAGAAATAATTTAAAAATTATTTGACTACCTGAGAGTCATGATTAGAAAATGAGAGGGGGGTGCAGAGAGGGAGAGAGAAAGAAGGCATCATATTTGAAGAAATTATAAATGAAAACTACCCTGATATTCTAGAATCAGAGGACAAAATAAAAATTGAAAGAATGTACCAATCATCTTCTGAATGAGATCCCCAAATGAAAACTCACAGGGATATCATAGTCAAATTCCAGAGCTCCCATATCAAGGAGAAAATATTGCAAGTAGCCATGAATAAACAATTCAGATAAGGATCCTATAGGATTTAGTGGATTCTACATTAAATTATAAGAGGGCCTGGAATATGATATTCCAGAAGGCAAAAGAACTAGTATTACAACCAAGATGCACCTACTCAGCAAAACAGTATAATCCTTCAGGGGAAAAGAAGGTTATTTAATGAAATATAGGACTTTCAAGCATTTTGGATGAAAAGACCAGAAATGAATAGAAAATTTGCCTTTCAAATACAAAACTCAAGAGAAGCATAAACAGCTAAACAGAAAAGTCACAAAAGATTTAATAAAGTTAACCGCTTTACATACTTATATGGGAAGATGATACTTGTAGCACCTAAGAACTCTGTCATTATTAGGAAAGTTAGAAGGAGTATATACAAGAAAGAGGACATAGTTATGACTGTGATGAGATGATATCCAAAAAAATGAAATAAAGAGGAATGCTTTGGGAGAATGGAAAAGGAAGAGATAGAATGGGCTAAATTATCTCATAGAAAAGAGGAGCAAAATAGCTGTTACAATGAAGAGGAAGGTGGGCAATACTTGAAACTTACTCTCATTGGAATTTGTTCAAAGAGGTAATAACAAACATTCAATTGGAAATAGAAATCTAAATTACCATATAGGGAAGTAGGTGGAAAAAAGGATAAAAGAATGAGGCAGGGATATAAGGGAGGACAAATTAGGGGAGGTACTGGTCAGAAGCAAAACACTTTTCTTTTGAGGAAGGATGGGGCAGGGGAATAGTAGGATGGAGGGAAATACACAGTTGGTAATCATAACTGTGAATGTGAATGGGATGAACTCACTCAACTGGATAGGAGAGTTGATAATATAATTTAGACATTAAGAGTGATAACATAAGCAATTCAGGGGAGCATGGAATAGTTTACCTCTCAGAGAAGAATAAGGAAGGAATGTAGGACCAAACAAGAAATAGAGAGCATTATGGGATGTAAAATAGATAATTGTGAGCACATTAAATTAAGAAGGGTTTGCACAAACAAAGTCAATGCAACCAAAATTAGAAGGAAAACAGAAAACAGGGCAAAATTTACAGCAAGTTTCTCTGATAAAGGCCTCATTTCTGAAATATATAGAGAAGCAAGTGAAATTTGTAAGAAAACAAGTCATTCTCAATTGATAAATTGTCAAAAGATGAACAGGCAGTTTTCAGATGAAGAAATCAAAGCTACCTATAGTCATATGAAAAATGTTCTAAACAACTATTGATTAGAGAAATGCACATTAAAACTCTAAGGTACTACCATATACTTACCCAATTGGCTAATATTACAGAAAACAAAAAATGAGAAATGCTGGAGGGGATGTGGAAAAATTGGGACACTGATGTTGGTGGAGTTGTGAATTGATCAAACCATTCAGGAGAGCAATTGGGAACTATGTTCAAGGGGTTATGAAACTTTGAGCAATATCACTGCTAGGTCTATATCCCACAGAGATCAAAGAAAAAGGAAAATAACTTTTTTTGGTGGCAAACAATTGGAAATGGAGGGGGATGCCAATCAATTAGGGAACAAATGAACAACTTGTGGCATGTGATTGTGATTGAATCTATTGTGCTATAAGAAATGATGAGTCAAATGCTTTCAGAAAAACCTAAGAAGAGTTACATGAACTGATGTAAAGTGAGGTGAGCTGAATCAGAAGAACATTGTACATAATAGCAACAATATTGTATGATGATCAACTGTGAATGACTTAGCTATTCTCAGCAATACCATGATCTAAGACAATTCAGAAGAAATTATGATGAAAAATGCTATCCAACCGCAAAGAAAGAACTGATGGAGTATGAATTCCCATAGACGTATACTTTTTTGACTTTATTTTTCTTGTTTTTTTTTCTTTTCGGCCCATATGTTCTTTTACAACTTGACTAATATGGAAATATGTTTTGTATAACACGTACATAACCTATATCAAATAGCTTCCCTTCTCCATAAGAAGGAGGGAAGGAGGGATGGAGGGAGGGAGAGAAGGAGATAATTTCAAATTTAAAATATTTAAAAATGAATGTAAAATGTGTTTACATCTATGTGGAAATATTAAAATATTTCAAAAAGAAAAAAAGCAAGAAAAATAAAGCCAAAAATCATTTTTCAAAGTGCACATAGAATCCATCAGTTCTCAATCTGGATGTGGATAGAATTTTTTATATCATGAATCCTTTTGAATTATTGTGGATAATTGTATTGATCAGAACTATAAAAATCTTTCATAATTTATCATCATTACAATATTGCAGTTTTGTGTAAATTGTTATTCTGCTCACTTCACTTTGCATTAGTTCATATAAGTATTTCTAGTTTTTGTTTTCTGAACCCATCCTCTTCATTATTTCTTGCAATGCAATAGTATTCCATCACAATCATATACTGAAACCTGTTATCCATTCCCCAATTGATAGGGATTATCTCAGTTTCCAATTCTTTGCTGCTACTGAAAAAGCTACTATAAATATTGTTTGTACACATGGTCCCTTTTCCTTTATCTATTTGGGGAATAGACCTAGATCCTACATGTGCACAATTACCTTTGGAGGATAGTTCCAGATTTTTCTTTAGGATGATTGGACTAGTTCACATCTCCAACAAGAGAGGATTACAACTATTTTCCCATATCTCCTACAGCATTTGTCATTTTCCCTTCCTGTCATGTTAGTCAATACGATAGATGTGATTTCTCAGAGCTGTTTTATCAGTGATTTAGAATATTTTTAAATGGATTGTTGTTCTTTTTGATTTCTTCTAAAAACTCCCTGTTATCCTTTGGTCATTTACCAATAGAGGAATGGCTCTTATTTTTACAAATTTGGCTCAGTTCTTTATATATTTGAGAAATGAAACTGAGAACTTTGCTATAATTTTTCTCTCAGTTTCCTGCTTTCTTTCTAATTTGGCTGCATTGGTTTTGTGTGTGCAAGAATATCTTAAAGTAATATAATCAAAATGATCAATTTCTATATCTCTTGTTTGGTCATGGAGTCTTCTCTACCTGTAGATCTGACAGATAATTTGCTGAAGCTATCAACTTTTGTATCTAAACCATTTATGCATTATGACCTTATCTTGGTCTATGACTAGTTGCTTCCAGACTACTTTACAATTTTTCCAGAAGTTTTTGTCAAATAGTAAATTGTTGCCCCCAGTAACTTTGATCTTCTGGTTTATCAAACACTAGGTTATTTTATTCATTTGTTTCTGTATATTGGATACCTAATTTATTTAATAGATCAACCATTTTAATTATCAATAACAACTTGTTTGATGATGACCACTTTGTAGTATAATTTGAGATCTGCTACTGCTAGCCTGCCTTCCTTCACATTTTTTTTTCCATTGATTCCTCCAATATTCCCTTAATTTTGTGCCTTCTGATAATTTTCTTATATTTTTAATCTCCATAAAGTACTTCTTTTGTAATTTGATTGGTATGGCAATGAATAAATAAATTCATTCAAGGAGTATTGCCATTTTTATTACATTGTCTTAGCCTATCTACAAGAAATTATGTTTCTTCCAGTCACTTAGCTCTATCTTTGTGCAAAGAATGTTTTGTGATTTTGTTCATATAAATCTTGTGTGACTTGGCAGGTAAACTCCCAATCACATTATTCTGACTGTTGTTATTTTAAATAGAAATTATCTTTCAATCTCTTTGTACTGAGTTTTATTGATAATATATAGAAATGTTGATAGTTTTGTGGGTTTATTTTGTATCCTGCAACTTTTCTAAAGTTCTTAATTGTTTTTATTATTTTTAATTCATTCTCTAGGGATCTCTTAGTATGCCATAATATCATCTACAAAGAGTGACAATTTTGTTTACTTGTTACCCATGCTTATTTTTTTTAAATTTCTTAGTCCTATAGCTAGAATCTTAATTATTTTTATTTTGTCAAATATTTCCTACAGTTAAATTAAACTATTTCTAAAGCAATAAGACATTTTTTTTAATTTGAGTTACAAATTCTCTCTCTCCCTCTCAAGCTTCATCCCTACTTGAGAAGGCAAGCAATTTGATTTCTATTATACATGTAAGGTTATGTAAAATATATTTCCATATTAGCTAGGTTGCAAGAAAGAACACAAACAAAATGAACAAAAAAATAAAGAAATCAAAGTAAGGTATGTTTCAATCTGTTCTCAGAATTTATCAATTATCTCTCCGAAGGTGGATAGCATTTTTCATTGTGGGCCCTTTGGAATTGTTGTGGATCATTGTCTCAATCGGAGTAGCTGTCTTTCACAATTGATCATCCTTACAATATTGTTGTTACTCTGTATAATGTTCTTTTGGTTCTGCTCACTTCGTTTTACATGCATTCATATAATTCTACTCTTTTTCTGAAACCATCCTACTCATCATTTCTTATAGCACAATAGTTTTCCATTGCAATCGTTTACTATAATTTGTTCAGCCATTCTTCAATTGATAGGCATCCCTCATTTTCAATTCTTTGCCATCACAAAAAGAACTATATAGCTAGTATTTATAGTATAATATTGAATAATAATAGTGAAAAAGTAAATACTTGCTTCACTTTTGATCTTTATGTAAAGGCTTCCAACTGATTAAATTCTGATTTGTTGGGGGTGGGGTAGGAATAGTAATGGTGCTCAAGATACAACATGGGTTTACAAATATCTCTAGAACTGTGCATCTCAAAGGAACTCTATCTCTTCTCAAGGCTGCCAGCTCATAGTCAGTCTCCTCAGGTGAGAAGACTCTGATCCTTCCATCTAATGCTGGGCATGGCATGTACCTGTAAGAAAGTCTTCTAGAGGTCAGGCAGGGCATCTTCTCCTTGTGCAAGCAATCTACCACTTCCTGATGCTGCCTCATAGCCAGCTTCCTCATAAAAGACCTAGATCTTGGGTGCACTAGCACCCTGAGCCTTCTATCACCTGCTGTGCTCAGAGTGTCCCCCAAGGAAAGGCTACTAGGGTCCAGACATGGTTTCATTCATCTGCCCAAAGGCAAAAACTTCTATTTGTACCAACAAAAGGCATCTTCTATCTACTTCTGCCAGCCAATGTCTCAACTGGGAGGTGGAGAACCTCAAGTGCAAAGAAGAGCACTCACGTCTCCTACCGTACCTATCCTTTGAGGGCAGAAGGGTGGCACTATCTACTCAATGATGAACAGTCTCATATATAGTCACACCTTTCACATACCAGTGATTCTGAACTCCTATGTATCATCTTCCAAACTGCATTCCATATCCCCTACCATCTGTTTCCTCACTCCCATCCTCAACCCTCACACCTCCAAGTTTATGCTAACTCCACTCAGTCCTTCCATTGTGGGCTCTGGAATGCCTCTTCATTAGGCGGTAAAATTCTGTTCATCTTAAATCTATTCTTTTCCTATTCTTTCTCTCTATTAGCTCTTACTGAAACCTGCCTTTCCCCTGAAAACACAGCACCCGTTGGCCACCCTTTCCAATACTGGCTGCAACTTCATTCATTCTCCAGTGTTCACTCAGTCTACCTTGGTTGAGGTGGGGATATTGGACTATTCCTTATTCCTTTTTGTTACTTCTAGGTTCTGTCCCTTCCTGCATCACTCAATAACTTCTATTCCTCAGGTTTGTGCTTCTTCAGTGAATTTTATGCCTTGCTTATAATTTTTCTCTCCTCTGCACATCCTGCCTTCAAACTATAGGACTTCAACATACATTTTGTCTCTCCTTCAAACACCATATTGATGCAGTTGCTCAACCTATTCATCTCTCATGAGCTACTCCTCTATAGTATAATCAACCACACACAAAGCTTATACCCTTTATCTTTCCATTACCCACATATGTACCATTGGTATGTTCAAGAATTCTGAAATTCCCTTATCCAGTCATAATCTATTGGCTCGTCATCTCCCCCCTGATTTCCCTTACATAACCCTACTCTTCTTCTGCAATATTACCTCCAATCTGCTGAACCCATCAGTTCTCTGCCAGGCCACCTCCCCTGCTCTAGTCACTTTCTTCTTCTCCCCAACCCCTGCCTTGATGCCTTGGTGAGTCAATTTAACTCTACTTTGTCCTCTTTGGGATCACTAGCTTTATCACATCACCAATTACACCAGTCAAGGCTCAGCCTTGGATCACTTGAATCATTCATTGCTTATTTCCTACACATGTGCTACTGAATGAAAGGGGAGAAAATCATGCAATTTTATTGACTGAGTCCACTGCAAATTTATGTTACATAACTTCAACTGGGTCCTCACTGCTGCTAGACAATCCTGCTCTATTTCCTTTTTATCAACTCACTATCCCACTCTCCCTATCAGTTGTTCCAAACCTTTTCATTCTTCCTCAGACCTCTCGTGGCTCCCCTTCCCACCATCCTCTCAGCTGAGAACCTTGCTTTATATGTTAGGGGAAAAAAATTCAAGGTTATTTGTCATGAGTACTCACTTCTCACTTCGTCCTCATCTCCTATCACTCTGGTGCCTTCTTTTACCATCTACTCCTTAACTCCTGTCTCACATGACAAGGAGGCCTTACTCCTTAACAAGGCTAACCCCTCTACCTGTTCAAGCAATCCCATTCCTTCCCATTCCCTCCTAAGATTGCCTTCTGTTATCCTCACTCTTCTACTTAAATTCAATTTCTCTTTCTCTACTAGCTCATTTCCTACTGCCTACAAAAATGCTCATCTCTCCCATCCTGAAAAGAAATTCTCACTTGATCCTCCCATGCCTGATAACTATCATTCTATATCTTTTCTGCCCTTTGTAGCTAAGCTCCTTGAAAAGGCCATCTACAATAAGTGTCTCCACTTTCTCTCCTTTTACTCTCTTCTTAACCTGTTATAATCTGGCTTCTGACCTTATCTTGACACCAGAACTGCTCTCTGCAAAAATTATTAATGATCTCATAGTTGCCAAATCCAATGGCTTTTTCTCAGTCCTCACTGTACTTAACTCCTTTGCACATTTTGACACTGCTGATCACTCTCTTCTCCTTTGTACTCTCTTCACTCTATGTTTTGAGGACACCATTCTCTCTTGTTTTTGTTTTTTTCCTACCCATTTGACCACTCCTTTTCTATCTACTTTGATGAATCCTCCTCCAGATCACACCCTCTAATTGAAGGTGTACCTTATAATTTCTGTCTTGGGCTCCCTTTTCTTTTTCCTCTACAGTTTGGTGATCTCATCATCTCCCATAGATTCAATTACCACATCTATGCTGATGGATGCCAGTTTTAGCATTCCTACTCTAATCTTTGCTAACCTCCAAACTCCATCTCCAAGTATCACCCACACCTTCCAAACCCCCAGAAGTAGCTCTGAAAGTGAAGTTCAATAAAAGTCCAAAGATTTGGACAGGGACAGAGCTTAACTTTAACATAAAGTTCTAAATCATTAAATAGACTAGGGCCATTCTTTATCCAAACTTTGTTCTTGGAGTCACATATAATTATTATAGTAGGAATAAAAACAGACTGGATATGTGTTTTCATTTATAAAGGGCAATGGTTATCACCTTTTGGGACTCAGAACCACTTTTTACTCTAAAAATAATGGACACCATAGAATCTTTGTTTAATTGGTTGTTACCTATCAATATTCTCAGTATTAAAAATTAAAGCTGTTATTAAAAAATTCCCGAGTCCTCATATCTGTTTCTGAATTCAATTTGTTGTTATAAATTGTTTTGGTTGAATTATATGAAAGAAACCTGGTTTCATACAGATATACATTTGGAAGAGAGAGAAGTATTTATTTAATGTTTCAGATTACTGTGGATATTCTTTGATCATCAAAACTTGAGAAGTGGTATTTTCTTAAATGTTAGTTACCATATTGAATTTTAAATTAAATCAATTAATATTAGGTACTTTCTTATATTAAAAGTCATTAATCTATACCATAGCCTGAATGGATCTTTTATCCACGCATGCTTTTTTAATGTCATGCACTGGTCATTTGGAAAATATCAATCACTGAGTAATGCACATCTTTCAAATCTTGGCACATTTCACTATTCAACATGAAAAATCACATTCATGTATATCACCCTGATTTCATTGGAAAAGTCTTAAAGTGTTGGGAAGCTGTCAAGCTGTTAGTGATGGATACAGATTTTCTGAAATTCTATATTTTGCTTGAAAGATTGAATTTTATTATTGGGAACAAATACCATCAGTTGTTTTCCTTGAAGTGACAGGCTCACTCTGTTCATTTTTGAAAAAAATGTTTGCCCAATAGCCAAGTTTAAATAACCATAATTTGTCTGTCACTTGTTCTTTTAAGTAAAAATGGTGTTCCTAAAAATAGTGGCTAGTTCAGCTCACAATTCAGTCAAGCAATGACTTTTCCTCAAGACAACCATTATACTTCAATACACAATGGAAGTGCTTTATGCATATTTTCAATTTAATCATACAGAATATTAGGAACACATCTACTCAAAGCTTAATATTTAATAAAATTGATGATGTTTATCATTTCATCAAAACAATAAGTTCAACTGTCCTTTTTGTAAAACAATTGCAACTCTTCAATGGTTTATAAGACAACTGCAAGTACAGTTTGGTGCCGGTGCCTTGATTCATGCTAAGGTGTCAATAGTTTGATCTGCTATTTCCTTTGCACCATCAGGGTAACTGTAAACACACTTACTCTAAGATGAAAATGAGCTTCAAAAAAGTTGTTCAATACTTAAATATTTCAGCACCACTTATGTTTGTTAAGCATTCACATAAAAGATCTTCAGTGATGAATTGATTACAAGCCAAACAGTCAGTCCCACTACATCTGTAGATTTATCCATTTGTAAGCCAAAGGTATAATTCTGCAGATGAGATATCAACTAATTTTCATGTTCACAACTAAAATAATTCACAGGTCCTGTAATCTCTGGAAAATTCTACTGCACACTTGTGAGAGAATGAGAGCAAAAAAGCAAACAATATCTTAGTATTAGAACGAAAATAGTTTTGACCTTGCAGAACCCCTGAAATTGCCTCAGGGGCCCCAAGGGCACCCTTTAAGAAACTGGCGATGAATGGAACTTCTTATGAAGAAACTGATTGAACCAAAGCAAGTTGATATTTTTGTAGCAATAAAAGGCTTAGTGAATTCTCTGGAGTCACGCTGCCATTTTTTTCTCAAAAGCAGAACATGAGCCCAAGTCTTCCTGATTCTGAAGCCTGTTATCCATAATAAAATAAGTCTCTTGAAAATATAATAAAAGCTGAAATTTATTTAGTGTTTTAATAACAAAATACTTTGCACATTTTAATTCATTTGGTCTTCACATGAACCTGGTGAACAAGATATTGCAAAGAGAAACCTGAAACTAAGAGAAGTAAGGTAAGTTCTACCAAGTTATCTGATAAATATTCATTAGAAGATGGATCCCAGTATAGGGATCTGTGTGACTACATCACACAGTCCATGAACTCACAGAACTCTCCTATATCACCCACACTTACCAACATGACTGTACACATAATGGTTGCTCCATGATTGCCTTAGTTGACTGATTTCTTAAAGGAAACCCACAGGATTTCAGTTCTATGAAAATAAATGCTGATTCATTTTTCATTTTGTACTTCCAGTACCTACCACAGACCTTGGCACATAGTAGACACTTAATAAATGTTTGTTAAATTGAATCAAACTCTGCTTTGCTTCTTTTCTCTTAGCCATCATTCCTAGTTGTGTGTGTGCACATTGTCAAATAGGAAATTCTGTGACCTACGGATCAGAGAAAAGAAAATAAATGACATCAATTAAGAGGTATGAAAGTCACCGACACCCTCTTTAATTTTTAGATCAATAAGAATGTAGCTCAGGAGCCGCAACAGATTCAAAAGGCAATTAGATTCAAATGGTTCAGTATGATTTATGTGCTTAATTAAAGGCTTATAAGAATTCATTAAAGAGTTACATGAATTGTCTTTATTCCTTACATCTGGGTTATTTACACTTAGAGATTCATATTTATTGTACAACATGCATGTGCTACATCATAGGCTTTCAAGAAGTTAAAAAAGTAAGACTTGGAAACCCTTACTGTAATCAAAGTTATATTTTTATTTCCATGCTAATTCAAGAAATTAGTCATCTGTTTAACACTTGTACAATAAAAAGGGGGAAAATATTCATGAATTTCTTTTGACACCACTAGTGTAGCCTTGTAATAACTGAAACAATATCTTATTTTTGTAATGTTGTCACACTGCTTAATTTGCTTCCTATTGTAAAATAATCATGATAGCAATCATGGGATGAGGCCAATCATGGTTGGCATTCATTGATATAGGAAAAAGCTTAACCACCTCTTCCTTTATTAACTAATAAAGAGATGTATGGAAAGGGGCATAAGTAAAGAAAGGCATTCTAGCTGTTGAACTTGACACAATGGAAAAGGGTAAGTTTAAAGTGAAGACTTCTAGAGTCTCTCACACAGTCTAGGCCTTAATTTTGCCATATATAAATTGGGAGTGGATTAAGAGTAGAACTAGATGATTAAAAAGGTACCTGAGAAGAATTCTGATTGTTTTTATTTACCAAAGCTCTATATCACCAAATAACATATAATAATATATACCTTAATCAACCTCTCAAAAATATAAATAAATGTTTGAATTTTTGCTGTTTGGGTTGATGACTGTGGACAAATTACTTCACTTCTGTGGAAGTAAAAGGAGAAGATTAGACTCAAATACCCCTTCTACCTCTTAGATTTTAAGACAGAGACATATTTAGAGGGTCCAGATAGATATAGACATGTCTATGATAGATATAGACATTTCTAGAAGCTATAGCCTTCTTAATGCAGCCCATAATTGTGTCAGATGGTTGAACCTTGTAGTAGGAAGGCCGAATTTATGATCTCAAAAAGGATCATATAAATATCAGAATGGTTCGAAATCATTGGGTATACAGAATTCTCCAAGCAGAAGGCATCAAAAAATTTATTCAGGGCCCAGAGCAACAAATTAGC
>JAQQSZ010010363.1:0-12532 GCA_028646595.1 Phalanger gymnotis
CTATTGCTGAATTCACTGGTCTCCTCTCTGTGAATATATGATCAACTTCATCCATAAGCTAAAGCACCTGCCAAAGAAATACATGATGAGCAGTATATTGGTGAACTTCACTATTCTTCAGGTGATGACCAACAGAGACACTCAGGAAACATTAATGTGTATTGAAAATGTGTTTGAAGTGTCTGCAAGTAAGCATAGAGCTCAACATCACATCTACTGGCTGGCGAAAGAATAAGTGACTTGGGGATGGTGGACAGAGAAGAGCCCGGCTGTGTGTGTACAGGGAAAGTGGGAAAGTAGGGAGATCTGGTCTATGCCTAAAGTTCAGAATCAAGAAGGGAACATCTCCCCTCCACCCTTCCCAAGAGCAAACATAATCCCCTAACCTTAAATAAATTCAAGCTATTACATATTTTCAGAAAAAAAAAAACTTTTTTACCAACATTTTGCATACATGACTATTTTCTAAAAAGACTATTTTCTAAAAAATCAGAGGCATTGTAACTTTATGTAATAATAATTGCTGGTTTTCTTTTCAGTTTAAAATAATTCAGACCATTATATTGAGAAGCCAACAGTCTCTTTATATCAAGATAATTGGTTGATAAATGATTTATACATTAATTTTTTGATATTATAAATTAATTTATTATTTATTTTACTTTTCCTTACCATTTCCAGCAAATCCTAATTTTTATCTTAAAGAAACTATTCATCACATATACCATATTTCCCCATGTATAAGATGCACCTTAATTTTGGGGCCCAAAATTTGAAAAAAAATTGTATTACATAAAGTTATTGAACTTCATTCATATTTGCAATCTGTCCCAACTCAAACTGATGTACGTTCCGATACTGAATGACAAAATGATGAAATTCAATGACCTTCTGCTCATAGCTTCCAGGAATCTTTTGGACAAGTCTGGTGCATGTACACATGCTTAGCCCATTCCGTTTCATGAACCTGAAGCACCAATTGGGTCCTCCTTTGAAATCAGTAACTCCTTTTTCATCAGCAATTCTTCTTGCCTCATGTTGAACCTTCTTTGTGGACACAGGAATTCTAATTGCCCTTTGTTCTTCAATTCCCTCTCTAAATCAGGCCATTTTGCTGACTTACCTCTCATGGCCTTCTTCTGTTGAGGTGTTTTCAGTAGGTTTTCTTCTTCCCATAGCCTCAGTTGGAGGAGGACCAAATTTACTTTCAGCCACATGGTTTCCACTGACTTTTGCAAACAGGATCACTTTTAACTTGAATTCAGCACTGTACAAAAATCTTTTCTGAGACATTTCTGGGCAGAACGTGGCAAAAAGTAACCTAATATACCACTAACAAACGCGAAACAAGTGCAAAGATGACAAAAAAAGCGGGAAATGCAAGTAAAAAAACTGCAACCAATGTATAAGACGCACCCAGTTTTTAGACCTCAAATTTTTTGAAAAAGATTGCATCTTATACATGGGGAAATATGGTAGGTAGGAAACTTGCTTTTACAGTCCTTGATATATTTCATTACTTAATCCTTTATTCCAATTTTATCTTTGCCATCTTCCTTCAATGCCTAACATTTCATGAATACTAAGATCATAAATTTCATGTGGAAAGAGACCCAGAAATCATCTAGATTTGCATATGAGAAGACTGAGGCTATGTGACTTGCCCAAAGTCACACAGGAAATACTTGGCAGAGGTAGGAATCAAATAGATCTTCTGACTTAAAATCTACCACATTTCCCCATTATCTATTGACTAATGAGTGTATGTTTTTATTTATATGTCAAAAAAATTTAAAAAAATAGAGATTGACAAATAAAGGTGTAATAACTTTATTATGGAAGGATCTTATTTTCTATTAGCCTGGGTATCTTCCAGAACTAAGAGATTCATTTCTACAGAAAGGAAGTAGAAAAATAATGGGAATACAAGGCTTGTCAAAGGCAATCTTCCCTTTCGGCAGCAGTGAGGTAGCCAGTTGGGATTGGAGTGGAAAGGAAAAAGACAAAATCTCTTATTCCCCCACATCATTCCACCCACACATATAGCTTCTAACTCAGGGTGCTTTTTTTTCCAAACTGACAAAAAAAGCAAAGTGCATTGCTTTTTAAATTTCTAGATTATGGTTCCCATCCCTAACCCATTCCTTTAAAAAACTGGCATCTACTTTGAAAAGAAGAATTTACTTGATACAAAGTTGATGTCAACTTCACTAGCTAACCAATTCAGCAGCAAACATATACTTAGAGCCTAAAATATGCAATGTTAATTTTAGGCATTGATGCAAGAGAAAATTCCTTACTTGCATGCCATTTATATCCTGGTAGAATATCTGCCATATACAGAATTATGCCTGGTGAAGTGCCACAAGTTAGTGGCAAGGTGAATTTTCATTGTAATAATAGTGCTCTGGAGAAGATTTTCTCTTTCACCACACAAGGAAATAAAACTTTTTCAAGGACATTTCTGAAGATGGAATGATAATAGAAAAAAAATGAATGCTTTTCTATTTTGTGGAATAATAAATCAAATTAAAAAGTTCATTTTCTGACAAATTTCTGTCACTTTTTTTTTCTTGAAAATGCAATAAGGACTTGTCAAAAACAGAAATCACAGATGGTCTACTTAAGTTACTGTCATGCAGCAATTTCTGTCAAATGTCATTTTTCTCCATTGCATGTTTTTGTGTGGGAGTTTGTGTCTGTGCATATTTGTGAATGTGTGTATGCACATATGTATGACTCTTTGGTATATTTAAGCCAGAATTCAATTATTTCAATGAATTTAAAAAAATCAAGGAATGAGGAAATGCAGTCCTGCTTATATGCTTTATAATATACTAATTTACTTTGCTTTAATGATTCAGAAATTGTATTTCACACTCTTCTTTTGGGTATATCATGTTATAAAAAGTTTGTAAAGCATAGATTTATAGAATTATATTTGAAAGAGGACTTAAAGGTCATCCAGATAACTTTCTAATTTTGCAGCTGAGAGAACAGAGCCCCTGAGGGTTCAAAGTATTTGCCTAAGATCACAAGATTGTGAATGGCATTTTTACTATTCCAAATGATTATTTGGGAATCAAAGCATATTTTCCATTAAAATAATCTTATAAACCATAGTTATAGTATTGGTATGAGCTGCATAAGTCTTATAAAACCACAATCTAATAATTAGATAAACTGATTATCTTATATATATCAATCATTCTACAATGAAAATCTGAGTGATTTTCTTCTTTATGGAAAAATAAATCAAGTAAGAAATTAATTTCTCTGTAAGAATGTGTTGAAAATTATAACTTTGTATATCTAACTCGCAATGTCAAGAGATATATCTTCCTCCATGCACATCTCTCCAAAATTATAGAAACTAAAATTATATCCACTATTTCACTGATGTACTACTAGAAAGAATCCAAGAAGTTATGTAGCCCAAACCCTGATAAGGAATAATCCGAGAGACAAAAAGATTAAGTATTTTGACAAGCTTATACATATAGTAAATATCAGGCATGGGATTTGAACCAAATTCTGTGACTCTAGCCAATATCCTTTCTGCAATATTGTCTACCTTCAAGCCACTGGCAGTGCTTCTTGTGACTTCGGATGGGAACTTGATCCAAGCTGAGACTGTGTTGGCATGTAAAAATAGAATGAATGGGAACTGGGGTTCCACATCTTGTTTCTATTTTTCTCTTTTGTCTTTGCATTGTGATGACACAGGGATTTCTTCTGGTGTTAAAACCTAGGAAAAATTTTCCAATCTGTCTATTTCTATAGCAAATATATTTCTTCCAAAGGCTCAAAACCCTGATTCTTTTTTACCACCATCATAATAAACATTTTTTTTTTCTGAACAACATTTCTATCTTCTCTTAAATCAGTTCTGATTTTCATGAAGCCTGGGCTCTGAGCTTCTCTGTCTCTGCTGCCCCATAAGATAAGGCTACTTCAGTATTCCTGATGTCACCTAAAAGTTTTTGTTTTCTTCTGTCATGTTTTGTTTGTTTTGTTATTTATTAAATCAGGGAAAATAAAAATGGAATGTCATGGATTCAGATGTCAGGAGAAAACAAATTTCCTAGCGCTTTTCCCTAAGATAAAACAAGAAGGTCATCAACAAAAGAAGAAAAAAAAAGGAAGATCTCATTGATGTGGTTGAAGTAAAAAAAAAAATCTGTCCAAATGGGAAAGTCTAAGTTGAATTAGTCACTGTGTGATACTGTGGAATTAACAAAATCCAGCGGGAGAGATAAAAAAAGAACACCAGATTAAAAAAAAAACACCAGATTGCAATAAAGGCTGGGCAAATATCACTGAGAAGCCAAGCAGGAGCCATAAGACTTAGTTGTTGTCATTTAGTGATAAATTCTTTTTGCCCAAGTATGCCCAAACAATTTCTCAGTAGGTTATTTTAGGAGTGTGGGCAGGAAGAGATGAAAGGAAAGAATATCTGGGAACTGGGACAAATTTGGTCAAAGGCAGTACTTGGAGTATAACTGGGATGGTGGGAGTCTAGAATAAGTAGTAATGTTATTTGATAATACTCAAGAAGCAGGGTAACCCCATATTGTTGCTGTGATTCATCCTTCATACTCAAAATGGACCAGACAGACATCATGATGATAAAGTCAAGGTACAATATGTTCAGCCATGTCTGATCAGTCCAATCTATGTTCAGATAATTGTCATAGGTCACTAATAGTTCATTTGAAAATTTGGAATGGAGCTGTCTAGATTTGTGCATCTTCACTTTCCTTTGTGCTACTGCAATTTTGCTTTATTCATGGAGCAGAGTGCCTTCTTTAATGTGAGCATACCAAGCTAGACTATCCCATACCAGTGTTTCCCATATCTCACAATTGATACTAAAGTTCTTCAGATATCCCTTGAAAGTGTCCTTGTCCTGCTTTTTCTAATTTCTGTGTGAGCACTTTCCTTGTGCAAGTTCTCTGTAAAATAGTCTTTTAGGTAAATATCTGTTTGGTGTTCTGCAATGTGGCAAGCTGATTGGAGTTGCGCTCTCTACAATAGATTTTGCATGCTTGGCAGTTCATCTTCAAAGAGAACCTTGCTACCTAGTACCTTATCTTGCCATTTAATCTTGAGAATCTTCCTAAGATGAATAAAATGGAAGCAACTCAATTGTCTGGCATGGATCAGAGGGCTTGGAACATGATATTCCAGAAGTCAAAGGAGCTAGAATTAAAAGTAAAAATGACCTACCCAGCAAAATTGAGTATAATTCTTTAGGGGAAAAATGGATATTTGATGAAATAGAGAACTTTCAAGCATTCTTGATGAAAAGGCCAGAGCTAAATAGAAAATTTGACTCTACCCCTAACCCCAACCCTAAGAGGAAGTGAGTGAACCTTACATTAGAATTGGCTCAAAGAGGCAATAACATACACACTCAATTGAGTATAGAAATCTATCTTACCATATAGGGAAATAGGAGCAGAAGATATAAGAGAAGGGGGGGGGGTGTAGTAGAATGGAGATGAGATTGTGGGAAAGGGTAGTCAAAAACACTCTCCTTCACTCCCCTTCCCACCTGTTCCCTGGCCTTCTGTTCCCTTCTCTTCTCTTCCCTGCCATTCACTTCCCTTCCCTTCTTTTCTCAAAGACCAAAAGCTTAAACCTGTCCCTGCCCAAGGAACACTTAATGGCTATATTTTGGGCGCTCCTGACTTGGAGTGATGTATCAACAATCTGGCTAGCAGCTGCTGTGAAGGAGTAAACCAACAACAACCAGCTCACAAAATGCTGCAAGCCCAGGTCCTTTTCATCTGCTTTACAAAGGAAAGCAACATTAAGGAGTTAACAATCTTACTTTATTCCAGCATACCAATGTCATTTACTTAGTTCAGGGGAAAAAAATCAGCACCCTGAATTACAGACCAAATACAATTCATAGTTATCAACATCTGGGTGTACAGCCAGGGAGCTCATTATAAAGGCTGGCCCAAAGTCATGCACCATACCTGCTGTGGCTCAGAGCTAAGAGGGAGAATGCCAACCTCTGTGCTTATATGTCCTGTTCAGAGGCTGGAGGGCCCTGACCTTACCCAGGCTGGGCATGGAGAAGTTCCCCAACCCCAATATCACATCAGATACAAATCAATGGCTCCCAATTGTCTCAGTGCTGAGAAATACAAACACACCCAACTTTATCTGCCCCATTCAAACAAAAGCCAGAATTATTAAAGGTCAATAGCAAAAGGTCCCACCTTCATTACTATTACAAGTGAATGTAAATAGTAACTGTTTTTCTTTTGGGCAGTAACCCTGAGGGTTTTCCCCTTCCAGTTTGTTTTTTTTTCTTTTTTTTTTTAATTAAAGGGACTGTACTTTGACTCACTTCTTAAAGAGGCCTATTCACTGAATGGGCATTGCCTCACTCTAAAGAGAACTTGAAAAGAGTGCTCGGAGCCTAGAAGGGCCAGAGTCTCCCATTGCATCCTGGGTCATCTCCAGTTATCCCGATTGCAATGATAATCAACTGGTAAAAACTTAACAACTCTGATTAAAACAATGATACAGAACAGTTCCAAAGGACTCAATATGAAAAATGCTATCCACTTTCAGATAGATAATTGATTGATTCTAAGTGCATATTCAGCATTTTTTCTCATTATATTTATTTTCCCCCAATAATGAAAAAATATGCTTTGCATGGTTTCATGTGTATAATGATTATTTTTCTTGCCTTTTAAATGCCTGAGGGAGGGAGAGAATGTAGAACTGAAAATAAGAATAAAAAACAAAAAAATAAAAAAAAAATCTCTATGCTAAGAATGGGGGTTATAAAGAAAAGAAAGAAAAAAATCCTTCCCATTATGGAATTTATATTCTAATAGTGGGTAAGACAAAACATAAAGGTGAACTAGAAAGCTGGCAGAGAAGAATGCACACTATATCATGTGGAGTTGGTGGCTAGAAAATGAGGTAGTGACTTGATTCCATCTATTATAAGTTCAGTGTTTAACTATCAGAGTCCACAGTGATTCTGGGGTGGAATCCATAGTGAGTCATCAATGGGAAAGAGATGGGGATGAAGTCCATATTGAAGGCAGGATGTTTCAGAGCTAATTTCTGGTAATATGTGTTGTAACCATGAGATTTAATGCTTGGAATAGAAATGCAAATTGAAAATCAGTGAAGAGTCTATTATGAAAGACTAGTTAGATAATACATAGGGTCTGCATTAAGCTGCTAGCTATGGGAAGGGAAAGGATGAAACATGCAACTGATATTTTGGGGATTGAATTGGTATATAGCAAATTCTTAATAACTGCTTGTCGATTGATTGTTTGGTAATGATGGGATAAAGCTGATATGGGAGATGAAAGAGTCAAAGATATGTATATATTGATTTCAGGGTAAAACATCACCACTGACAAAAATTATTGAACTCATAATGAGTAAAACAGAAAAATAATTCATTTTTTCCATTCTGAATCTCAGTTAAAAACAAAGCAGTGAATTTATAAATTCTGTAATGTTTTAGAGTGGCTATGATAATTTAGAAGGAAGTAATGCCTACAGTTACATGATGTCATACTTGAAGCCATTAGAATGAAGGGGATTGCTAAGGTGGACAGACTAAGGTAGGAGAAAAAAAAAGGGAGCTTTAGATGGAATCATGTAGAACAACTAACTCAGATGAGAAATGAAAGCCAACAAATAAAACAGAAAGGAAACAATTATGGAGGCAGAATAACATGGAAAAAGAAGTTTTTCCCACCAAAATCTTTGCCATTGTCAAATGATCTATCATTGCAATTGATTCTCCACCCCCAATGGAAATGGCATTTCAGAGGATGCATTGTTATGTTTCTTTTTTGCCATGGAACCCTAAGAAATTGGTATTGAAAATTATATATATATATGCATATATATATATATATATATATATATATATATATATACATATGCATTTGCCATGGAATGAAAGTTTCTTGAGAACATGGATTACTACCATTTTTCTCTTTGTATTCCTAAAAGTTAGTGCAGGGCACTGCAGATAAAAATATGCAATAAATGCTGTTTTCATTCCTTCATTCATCCATCCATCCATCCATCTATACATTCTTTCTTATGGAGTCAGTATAGGAGAGAATATCCAGAAAAAAAGAGACACTGACAAAATAGCAATAATTCTTTAGAAAGGTTAAAAGTGATGAGATTTCCAAAAAGAAGAGTATTGGAATTGGCAATTAGAAAATCATATGTGGCATCTGAGTGAGTAGTGTCAATACAGTAATGGAAACCAAAGTTAGATTTCAAAATTGAAGAAGTTAGTAAAGACATGTAGAAATTATGTAAAGATTTCTTTCAAGAATTTTGGCATTGAAGAGTAGCAAAGAGAGTAGGAAGGTAGTATTAATGGAAATTATGGAGTCATTTGTTTTTATTTTTTTTTTAAAACAAGTTTTGGCCTGTTTATTAAAGTATATTTTTGTACAGTTTACTTCTCACTGGTCTGTTCTGGCATGCTTCTAATGATATCAGACTCACCTGGATCAATGATAGCCAAGGCACATGCTGTACCCAATTCAATGTTATTGCCACTGTGGTGATGTACACCAGTTTTGGCCAACATAGCATACTATTCACCCTCTGATTTCCTCAAGGCTGGGCAGTTGTTGGCTAAGATGACCAACTTGGCTTTGCCTTGTTGGATCATTTTCAGGGTCTGTTTGTAGCCCAGCACATATTTGCTGCTTTTCATGACCATCTGGAGCTTCAAGTTGATGGACTCCAGCGACTTTTTTGTCTTCTTTGCGGCCACCATCTTCCTGCCTGCAATGTGGGAGGACCCTCAGCCAGAGACCTGCAACCAAGATGGTGGGGAAGTGAGAAAAGGCTTGTATTTTTTTTTTAGTATTGTGGAGTTTTTAATATGGTTGTAGGCATATGGGAAAGGAGCATTGTAGATAAGGGGACTGATTATGCATGAGAAACAAGGGTAATATTTGGTTTACCATTCTAGACTACATAGAAGGCAATGAGATCAAAGACACTGGTCAAGTGGTTAACTTTAGGCAGAGGGATAATTATCACACTAAGACATGTAAAGAATATTGAAAATGGGTGATGGTTGCTAAGATATTTTTGAAGGGGAGAAGAGATGAACTGGGGCAGCATGAGAAAAACACTGCAATATTCTCAGTAAAGTAGGGTATAAGATCATCTGCTCTAAGTCTGAGGGGTGGAGGCTATTGAAAGAAGAAAGGAAAAAACTTTTCAAAAGGTGTCTTGAGTAGTGAGAGTGAATCAATAAGTTTTCAGAGTAACACAGCAAAGTACTGCAATGTTATATTAAAGGTTACACTGGTATCTGAGAAAAAATTGAAGTTGTATCATGTAACCTCCACCCCTTCCCCCGAGAATAAGTTCTTCTCCTTCTTCCTAAACCAAAGTTCATTATTGTACATTTTTAATTTTTCTCCTTTTTGTGAAATTAAGGGATCTTGGGCAGAAAGATAGCAAAGACTCTAAATGTTACATGAACAAATCTAAAATAATCATTATGATGCATTCCCTCAATTGAGTGCTACTCAGAGTATCTCAAGTGCCCAAAGGAATATGAAATGAAAATAACCATATAAAACAAAAAATGTTTTAGTTCATAACATGGTTATGTACTGTGTACTATGCTAAATACTAGGAACACAGAGAAAAAAGTGCCTGCATTCAAAGAATCTACATTCCAGCAAAAGAAACACATTCAAAGAAAAGAAAGGGAAAAGGAAGGGAAAGCAGAGGAAGGTGACAAGTATTTTTATATTGCACTTTATTTAGTGATTGAATATATGCAAAGTAAATAGAAGAAGAATGTTGGTTGATATTGACAGCTATAACTATCATGAAAGGCTTCTCGTAGAAGATAGCACTTGAGCTGAATTTTGAGGGAAACTATGGAGTCCAAGAAGTGGGAAGGTAGCAAGTGGTGAGTTGGTACCAGAGTTTCCAAGATTTCACTTTTTTTTCTGGCAAAACAGCCAAAGTTCCACATTTATTTCTCATGTAAGATACTTTTGATTTCTATCCAGACTTCCGGCTACCTTCTTCTTGAAGCAATTTAGAATATAACATTCTATTTACACATGGCAGTTCGAAATGCCAAAATTGATGAACATGTGGTATAATCCTCCCTGCAGCAAGTGGAAGTAATATTTTTGTCTAGTGTCCATGATTTCTGTTAATGAAACCAAAGAGTGTATTTTCCCCACTGGGAGATGTACATTTTCCTGTTGATTTTTCTTTTCCTAGCACCTTTTCTCTTTCTTAAACATTTGCTCGGAATAACTTCTCATCCTTTCCTGCATTCTGGAAGAAGTATAGAAGAACTGAATTGAGCACTTGGAGTGAGAAACTCTGGTGAATTAAGCAAACATGGAACAATTGAAGGGCCTCACTTCAGGGAGAAATATGTGTAACTGAGGAGACATCACCAAGAACCATGAGGTCTCCAAATGTAATGTCAGAGGATGCAATGGAGACGAAAACAATTCTAGGGACAGGAGGGGCTGAGGAGCTCACACCCATTGTTCATCAGGCCCAATTTGAGAATGGTCAATTGTATTTCAAGTAAGCCTGTGCTCCTCTATCCCCCTATAATCATGTCTGGTTTTTAATAGTTCATCTCTTCACAGACCATAGTTTTCCCTAGGCTGATGAGTAGCTACACTGGCCCTTTATTTTCAGAAGACCAGCCTAAGAGAAATCCTTATAGTTCCTAAAAGAAGACTAGCTAATATGCCCATTGTCTTCAGAGGTCTAAATGAACTCAACAAATCCTGTCTTCTTCGACACCAAAAATTTCTACTTTCTTAACCTCTTCTGAGGCCATGTTCTCTTCACACATGGGCCAAGAGAATGGCTTGAGGCACAAGATACTGATACAATAGACTCTGGACCAAAGAATGGAAGGAGTGCTCCATGGTGATGTTACACTCAAACTTCTAGCTCTCATCTATATGAGTTTCTAAGTATTTACCTTTATTTGTGTAGTATCAAGTTTAATATTTATAAATCTGGCCCATTGTTTCACCTACCAAGACCAACATTGAACAAAATTCTGTGATCTAATGAATTAGATGTCCTTTGCATACTCACATCCCTTGAAAATCTTATAAATATGGTATCTTTGACTTTATGTAATTGATGAAATTGAAAAATAACAAAAGTAGAAAAACAAAAACTTAAAAGTGATAGGACTGAGGAGAAAGTTCTATACTGCAGTACTGAAGAAACATTTCCAGTTCCCTAAAGTTATTTCTTTACCTTTCTAACATGAATAACATGACAATATCTATAAATTATGTTGCACAAGGCCATATTTATTGGGGCTACATTATATCCTTACTTATAAAGACTATATAAAAAATAGAAATGAACATAGCCAGGAATTGCCCTATCCTTACAAAATTCAAAATGTTCCTATTGATCACAGAAATCATTTTAAATTTTATTGATTATTTTAACTACCTCAAACTATAACTGTGGTTATAATTTTAGTGTGGTGCAGTAAATAGAGAAGACTTGGAACTTGATAGACATGGACATGAATGATGCCTCTGATATTTATTAACTATGTGACGCTGAGCAAGGGACAATTTGTGTCTCATTTTGCTCATCTTTATAAATACGTGATTGTACTACAACTATATACCTTCCAGCTCTAAAACTATGATTGTAAGATAAAAAATGGGGACAGAGTCAAGATGGCAAATGGAAAGCAGGGACTTGCTTAGGGCTCTCCCCCAGGACCCTCCAATCACTGATAAAAATGACTCTGAACAAATTCTAGAAATGCAGAACGCACAAAATAGCAGAGGGAACCAGGGCTACAGGCCAGAAAACCCTGGATGGTCACTGGGTAAGGTCTATAGCATGGAGCTGAGAGTGGAGTAGGGCAGAGCCCAGCATGGGCTGGGCATGAACCAACCAGACTAGCAGCCAGTTGGAACAGGCCCTAGCATGCTGAATCAGTAAGCTGTGGAAGTTACCTGACTTCTTAACGTAAACACCAAAGACAACAGAGAAGGTTAGTGGGAAAAACTGCAGGGACAGAGTGAAAGGAGTTCATTGTTCAGCCACTGCACAAGGGTCAGCAGGGGTAGGGCAGCTACAGAACTACAGCTGCAGTTGCTTCAGGCCTAAGGCCCACCTGGTGAGAGGAGTTAAGTTGTGGATCAGAGCAGGAGTGCAGAGCCTGCTTATGGTCGGAGTCAGGTCTGGGCTGGTGGTTCTTGGGGGAAGAGGAGTGCTGCTGTGGCAGAGGTTGCTGTGTAGAACTAGCTCTGAAAACAACAGCGCATCCCCTCAAGCCTGGAACAAAGTACTCTCTGCTCTACAAGTAGTCTTACCTTATGAAAAACTCAAGGGTCAAGTAGTTGGCTGGGAACATGGCCAGGCAGTGAGAATGGACTCAGATTCAGACTCAGACTTTGGAATTTTTCTTTGGTGACAAAGAAGACCAAAACATACAGCCAGAAGAAGTCAACAAAGTCAAAGAGCC
>JAQQSZ010010364.1:0-12532 GCA_028646595.1 Phalanger gymnotis
TTTTTCTTTCTTTTTCCTTCTTTTCCTTCCTTCCTTCCTTCCTTTCTTTCTCTCTCTCTTTCTCCCTTTTTCTTTCCTTCTTTCTCTCTCTTTTTGTTTCTTTCTTTCCTTCATATATAAATATACATGCATATCATACATATACATGTCTGTATATAATGTACAGATATATGTTTGTACATATAATATACACACACAACACACACACATATCTTTCTATATATTGAGTGTTTCAAGTGGAATAAAGGCTCCTTGAAATCAAAGACTGTTTTATTTTTAAATTTGCTAACCCCAATACCTAACACATAGTAGGCACTTAAGAGCAGTATATTGAATTAGATTGGATCCTAAATAAAACATAAGACAATTTATTTCTCCCATTTCCAGTTGCAAGATTCAGAGAGGGTGCATAATACGAAGAAAAATGAATTCTGTTAAAATTGTGCTTAACATTTTTCCTTTATTACTATTGACTGCTGTTTCTTTATGGTCCACTTCATTGTTCCATTCTTCTTTTTCGGAAAGGAATAGTCTCCAACTCCTGATTTACCTATGTAAATATGACATCAGGGCTACGGAACTTTGTCTAACAGTCTGAGAATATTGTCAAAGAAGGAATATGAACAAAGTCAGTTTTGTGCTGACCATTAAGATAGCCAGATTACATTTGCTGAAAATGTAGAGTTTACCCACAATGAGAGAGTCATAGAATATCAGAGCTGGAACAAACTTAAGAGGTCATCTAGCCCAATGCCTCCCTTTCCCGATGGGAAAACAGACTGACTTGCTCCATAAGTGGCAGAACTGGGGTTTGAATCCCAATTCTTCTTCTAATCTCAAGACACTTTCTATTGCACTTGATTTCTCTGCCCAGCCCACAACCCCAACCTTCTAACTTTTGTGTTTGCTACCAAAGTGACTAATGGCTTGAACTAATTGGCAGCTTTGGGTAGAGAGAACCAATGACTATATAGAGTGCTGGCACTGAGCACTTGGAGCTTAAGATGAACAGGAAAGAATAGCCACTCATAGCCTGTGCTCCTACTTCTTTCCAATCCAGAAATCCGATGGCTTTAAATCAAATATTTTCCACACAGAGAAGAAGCTGATCATGGACTGAAAAGGGAGAATGTGGAAAGCAACAACTTCGATTTATCTCTGAAATATGTTTCCATTTATGCCAACTAGATGGGTGCACCTCCACTACCCCTCCTCCCAAAAAAGAAAAGGATCTGCTGACACAAAAATCCCTGAGTCAATGACTAAGTATAAACATAATCTGAGAAAGCTAGAGCAGTGGTCTGAGAAACAGGAGCTTTAGTTTTAAGACCCAAATCTCCTGCTCACTAGTGATATGTTCTGAAATTTTCCTCATATCCTATATCTACAACACTGAGTGGTTGGGCCGTGTTCTCTGATATCTTATGTTTTATAGCCTGCAGCTATGAAAGGCAATAATTGTTAGCCTAAAAACATTATGTAATCAAATATATACTAAATTAATTACAGCAGAAAAAAATAAAAAGAATCAGATCTTGGTATTTCAAATCACTGGTATCTATCTACTCATTAGGATTAAAAGTGTGTGAAATGAAGAATCAATATGTTTTCTTAAATTACATATAATACCTATTTTTAAAGTGAATTAATGAGTATAAACTTTGCAGACCTACCTATGTTTTCCATTGATATGATGATTTGTTAGAGGAGGAAAATTTTAAAAATCATTTTGACTGTAAAATATTATATATTCTAGACACTATTTTATTCTGAGTTATCATACACAGCAAAGAAAATAAATTACATCAGAAAAATTGATTAGAAAATGTTGAAACAAAGTGGTGGAATAAGCCTTGGTTCTGGAATCAGAGGGCACAGGTTCAAAAACTGGCTGCACCAATTCAATTATTACCTGTGTGACTCAGGCTAGTCACTTAGCCACATTAGGCTGCAGTTTCCTCATCTTTAAAATGAGGGAGTTGGAGTATGTGGTCTCTGAGATACCTTCCAGCTTCAAGTCTATGATCATCATTTAAAAAAATAGGTAATGCAGTTGTTCTTGGCATGGTTAATCAATGAATACATATTAAGCACCCACTACAGTGTGATCCAGATAGGATGTAATATAAATCCAAAAAAAGAAAATGAAAAGAAATAATCCTTACCTACAAGGAGCTTACAGTTTATTTGCAGATACCAATTGTACTTATGTAGATATGTACAGGGCATATATCCGTCAAATACAAGGCAACCTTTGAGGGGAAGGCATTAGAAAGTGGAGGGACTAGAACAAGATGTTCACGCTAGCCCTTGACGCCTATCTTGATAGAAGTGAAGGATTTCAGGAGACAGATGAGAGGAAAGTCATTCTAGAAATGTAGGGCAGAGGAATGAAGATGAGAAGTGGATTGGCATTGCTATATACTCTACAAAGTCACTTAAGGTATATTGGCTGCATTTTGGGGGCTCATGCTCCAAATGTGAACATGGAAATAAATTAAAATGAGCAAATTTAATCCCCTTAGGTATTCACTGACTAAAAAAGTAATCCTTCATCCTACTTACCCGTGCTATCTATTTTTATTGTTGGTGCTAGCATCTGGGCCTTCACCAGCTCCATCCATTAAAATGGAGTTGTCTTTATAATACACATATCATAAACTCCTACAGAGCACCTGGCTGAGAGACAGAAAGACTGCATTAAAATATCACCTCAGTTATGCACTAGATGTGTTTATAGGCAAGCCATAGTCTCAATTTCCTTATCTGTAAAGTGGGACTAAGAATAGCACCTATTTCACTGGATGATAAAAATCAAGTGATATAAAGTATAAAAAACACTTCGCTAGCACCATAAATCCCTTTATTTTGCTCACCTCCAAAGTCCCCTCCCCCGCTCCATTCTCATCAGAGTTCAGTAATATGCCGAATTGATTTCCTTCTCTTGTTCTAATACAACTAACACATCAGACTATATTTAACAGCATTCTTGCCATCAACACTGTCACTTTAGGAAGTAAACTGACAATGGCGTGTGTCTTTGCCTGTGGGAAATATTAGTTGAATGAGATTGCTTTCCTAGAAAGGGTTCCTTCTTCACTGATGAAAATTGATTTCTGGGATGTTATGGTAAGATTTTCAGAATGTAGAAATGTACAATATAGACAGTAAATATTTTTAAATGCCACATGACGCATTCTTCTAAAAACAAAATTCAACAAGAGAAAGGATGGAGACATTTTTAGCAAACACTATCCCGTTTGTCTAAGAATTCTACAAAAAATGTATTCCTGTTATCAGAAGCAGCTCTGTGAAGGACTTGTCCAACTGAGGGAGTGAAAATTCATAATTCACTGTCGAGTCATTGATGCAGTGGTCGAGGATGAAATTAAAACTGTGTCTGAAGACAAATTGACATTCAAGGGCAAGTTTATACCTTTTCCTACAATTGATGATAGAATTTAACTGGACAGGCTCAGCTGGACAACATGAAAAATTATTTCATATCCTGAGCTCAAATGATTAATAAATATTTGATTCTTCTCAATAAATCACAAGCTTATTGGAGATATATGAACAGGCTTTGCTATGCCCTAACTGCATCAATAAAGAATTTTATATATGTTGAAGAAAAAAAGGGAATCTAAAAAAAGGTATGAGTGTTAAACATGTCATTGAATTCCTAAAGGGGAGGTATTAGAGCTGTCTTTCTAATCAAAGCCATTGGATTTATTTTTGGTGTAATAACCATGCATAATCAGAAGCTACATTCAATGTGCTATATTTCTCCAGCACTCTAATCAGCATTTGGAAAGAAGTGAAAACTTCAAAGAAAGGATGATAACTGATAGCCAAGGGCCCTAGAGAGATCATTTCTCTAGTGCATAGCCAAAAGAGTGGGATAAAGTTCACTGGGTTTTCTGTAGGTAGGAAGAGGGGGAAGGGACAGAGAGCTTGGATAAATTCCTATTCTAAATTTGACTCAAGTGGATAGAATGGTTTCAGTGACTTTCTCTTGATATAGAAAGGCATTGCATGTCTAATATTTATGCTTGAGGTAAAAAAAAAGTAGGAACAGCAAAGAGAGTGACTATGCATAAAACTGGGGAAAGTCATTTTCATAACTCTTCTAGGGAAATAAAAAAATAAAGCACAAGTTGTAATGTTAGAATTTTGAGAATGATGTCTCCAAATACATTGAAAACAACACAGCATAATGATGTCTTTGGATAATGGAGAATATTAGATGACTCGTTCAAAAACTACAATTCTGTTATGTAAAAAATACACAGAGCTCCCTCTTCATATTTTCTAAGTCCTATCAATGGCACCACAATTAATCTTCCATTTGCTCATGCTTGAAATCTCACTGTCATATCTGACTAATGCATCTTCCTTCCTTCTCATAATCAATCAATCACCATTTCTTTCAATTTGATTTGCTTTTATCTGCCCCATCTTTCCTATTCCTATAATTACCAGCCTAGTCTAAGACTTGCTCATAATCAGGCCTAGATTATTAAAATCACTTTCTAACTTGTTTCTCTGTGTCGAAAATTTTCTCTCTCCAATTCTTACTACATGCCCAATGATTTTCCTGAGTCTTCAAGCATCCTATTACTTTCTTCCTTGAAAGATAAGGGATGAGGAAAAAGCAAACAAATCAAAAACAAAACAAAACCCTTAAATTTCTTCTGTGCATCTTGTGTATGAGGGTAAGCTAGTAATAGGAACTAAAATATATATTTGTTACACTGAATTAAAACATCTATTATTCATTCAAAAGTTCAAAAGTACCAATTTTTAATTGTTTTTTCCTCTGTACTAAGCACGGTTCCTTGACTATAGTGAGTAATCAATGAATATTGGTTGAATCAATCTAATTTTGAAGGTTACACTGTATAAGGCACAGAACACATGATTCTTTACATTAGAACCATATAAAATAATAATGGTCATAAGAATAATCATATTGGCAATATTCACTAGAATTTATTAGCTTGCACTTTAGTTTTGGAAAGTACTTTATATATGATAATAACTGATATCTATATAGCATTTACTATGTGCTAGGTGCTGTGCTAAGTGCTTCACCATTATTATCTCATTTGATCCTCACAATGACCCTGGGAGGTAGTACTATTATTATTCCCATTTTCAGGTGGGGAAACTGAGGTATGGTGATGTTAAGTAACTTGCTAAGGGTCACACAATTTGTAACTGTCTGAGGCAGGATTCAAATTCAGGTCTTTCTATATATTATACACGCTGTACCACCTAGCTACAGCATAATATTACCCATCAACAATATATTACCCAGCTTAGTCAATCAACTTCTTTACTCAAGGTTGAAATCAAATAACATTTAAAGAGTTCTTTAAAAAAATCACTCACGGAGGATGTGGTTTTGCCACTATTTAAACTTGAGAGGATTCAAAGACAACTAATATTAATAGGTAAAGGATTAGAGACTAGGCTGTAGGAAATAAAGGAATTAGGTTTTTTTTGGTCTGGTGAAAAGAATTCTTCATTGCAACTTATTGATCTTGAAGAAGTTAGAGTGTTATTATAATGCTATAAGACATGGCCACACTGACAAGATTTGGGGTTGATACAGATTGTGTACTAGGTCAGAAGCCTCCATAGCTCCAGAGTGTCAAGCTTACATTTCCACAAAGAGTTACTAGACTTTACTGGGTTTTGCCAAGTGGTAATATACTTTACCAGCTATATGCCAAGTATCAGGAGTTAGGAAAGATACATGCCCATTCATGATGCCACATCTGGTACGATGGCCCACTGAAAACCTGAGGATTAAGATATGAAATTTCTTTTAAAAATATCTTTAGTAACCCTCAGGTAAAACTACCGCAAGGCAATGAAAATACTCTTCAAAGAGATAAAAGCAGATGGAAGCAGCAAGCAAGGACATAAAAGTATTCTACCAGTATGATGCCCTTGCCATAGCTTTAGAGCTATTTTTAATACTCCTTCCCCAAAGGGCCCACGTCTGGGTTCTAACTCAAAGTAGGAGAAAAGCTAAGCCTAACAGCCTCAGGTCTGACTGACAATTTCTTGCTTAAAAGACTCGTGCCTGAGGTTTGGGAATGTACTGGTTAACGCAAGTCACTTCAGATCTCATAGTATCATATTCCACACCAACAGGTTATACAGGGAGAAAAAGAATGAATGTTAAAAATAGTCATCGCTATCATTTTGTATTACTGAAATAGTTTAGTGTGGTGGGAAAATGACTTTGCCCATCACATACATGCATGACCAACTCCCCTGGCACATATTCTTCATATTGCAGCATCTCTTTGGGACCAACTAGCGACATTTGCTGGGAAGCTGCCACTTCTGCTGTTCTGCTAATCCATCTTTGTTCAATGTCAACTTGGAAGGAGGCCTCCAGTGCTGTGCCCTGGTAACCTTTGCTTGCTTCCCTGCTATTTTCCATTTTTATCAATGACTTGTATAAAGACATAGAGGGCAAGCTGATCAAATGTGCCAATGTTTTATATGCTAAACCATTGGATGACAGAGTCAAGAGCCAAAATAGTCACATATAATGGAATGAAATCTAATAGAGAGAAGTGTAAAGTCTTAACCTTGAGTTAAAAGGGTTCAACTCTGTACAATTTGGGGAAAATGTGGCTAGGTGGCAGTTTGAGGCAGAAGTGGGATTTTACTGGATTGCAAACTCAATATGAATCAAGAATGTGATTTAAAAAAACACAAAATCCTCGCCTACCCAATTAAAGCATTTCACATCCTGGTTCCAGCATATCCGTAAAGGACTGTGTCATCTCATTCCCTTTCATAGTGCTATCTTCCAACCAAACATCCTACTTTCTAGTCCCTGACCTTGACATTCCATTGTCTATGTCTGCCTTTGGATAGGCTTTCCCACAAGCCTGAAAAGTTTTCTCATTTCAGTTCCACCTTAAAGAATTCTTAGCTTCATTTGGGCTTAGGCCAGGTGACCCTACCACCCTGAAATCTTTTCTCATTACCCTACTTGTTAATGAAGAGTAAAATTATATTGTAGGTATGAGTGTACATGTTTACCCTCTTAAGAGAACGTAAACTCCTTAAGAACAAAGACTGATTTTTACTTTATTTTGTCTTCAATGATTAGCACATAGTAGAGTCTTCTGAATTTTAAAAAATGTTTATTGAAGTGAAATGGAAAAAGTTAACACAATCATAAACTGCATTAAAGGAAATACAATTAAGCCATCATTTCATAAGTATTTAGTAAGGGGATACTATGTGCTATGCACTGTAATGAACAGGACAAGAGAGGATATAGGCTCAGTATACTCTGATCTAATCAGAATAATCTGATGTATTGTATTCAATTCTGTTCCCTCCTTCTTTTAGGCATGATTAATGTAGAGATTGTCTAGGATGGCTTAAAGCAATAGTGTCAAACTCAAATAGAAATAGATCCCTGCCTGCTACATATTGACTTTAAAAACCATGAACTCACATTATTTATGTTGTATTGTATTTTTATATATTTCGTAAACGTTTCCTAATCACATTTTAATATGGTTCCAGATACACTTGGGAGTCTTTCAGGGTGAGTTTGACATCTCTGATTTAGAATCTGAAAATCATTCCCCATTCAACATGAGGTTCTCTTGAATAATCGAAAACCTAAAAGCCTAAAGGAAACAAGACTCAAGAGGGATATGACAGTTTTCTTCTAACTATTTGAAGGGCATGTAGGTGATACAGTGGATAGTGCACTGGGCTTGAAATCAAGAAGACTCATCCTTATGAGTTCAAATCCTGCCTCAGACACTGACTAGCTATGTGACCCTGGACAGGTCACTTAGCCCTGATTGCCTCAGTTCCTCATTTGTAAAATGAGCTGGAGAAGGAAATGGCAAACCACTCCAGTATCTCTGCCAAGAAAACCCCAAATGGGGTTATGAAGGATTGGACACAACTGAAACAACTCAACAACAAAAACACACTATTTGAATGGCTGTCTTAGTGAAGAAAGACTAGAAAAGATCATAAAAAGATAAGCTATGTTAATATAGTTACAGGATAATTGAGCAAAAATTTAAATTTGGAAGAGGCCTTAAGAACATCTAGTACAAATCCATTTACCCGGGGAGGTAGAGTGATTTGACTAAGATCACATATGTACTAACTGGGAAAGGCAGGATTCAAACACAGGTCCCTTACTCAAAATCTATCACTTTTCAAACTGAAATATCTCCACTGTCTCAAAATTCAGTATTCTTTTATACCATGCTTCCTCTGCTAATTCCCAGAGTCCTTTCTTAGTAGCAACACATGAAAGTTGCAAATATCCAACTTCAGGCCTGCCAGGAAGGAAAGGTCTGATAATTAGAGTTATCCAAATATGAATAGGTTTTCCTGAGGTCTAGAAGGTTTCATAATTTCACTGTACATGCATCATACTACGAAAGGGAGGCCCTTTTGTGATAGAGGTCCACACCTTGGTGCCAGATGAGATAGTGTGTTGCCCCTACAGTTAGCACTCTAGGACAAAGCATTTTTTCTCCCCATGCTATTTCCAATTCTGGTGGGTTCTCCCTTTCTCTGGAGGTGTTCGAGGAAAACCTGAGTGAATCATCATTTGCCCAGTGTGTTACAGAGGGGTTGCAGTTCAAATTTGAGAAAATTAAACCACTACCAAGCAAGGGAAATCTCACAGCAAAAGAGCCTTAGACGTACTACAAAAGAGGCAATATTATATAGATCTTGGAAACAAACCAATCAGCAAACTGATATGGAATGTACTCTAATAGAGAGTTGACATGAAACTTTAATGCCTTCAAGTCAAATGGACAACTTAATCAGGGTCCCAGCTATCAAAAATGTTCACTCTGACCCTCCATCCTTAATTGTGTATTTTTGCAAAGCGTGAAACAACCTGTAAGTATCTTTAAATTGTGTGTTTGTGATGTTCTTTGGTATTTAAGATCTTGAGTATTGGTACATGTCAGGAATAGAATAGCAAGTTGCTAGGCAAGAGTTTGTTTGTTTGTTTTTCTCTTTGTTTATTTAACTTTGATAAACAGTTACTGAAAGAAAAGGTATGTTTGATACACACAGACTGATGGTTTACCTTATAAAGTGGGGTGAGGGAAATCGAAACAAAAATTAAAAAAAAAAACTAAATGAAATCTCTGAGCCTGAATTGGAAGAGAAATGCATGCCTGTGAGATTACTATTTAAAGGTCGTTTTATGAGATGAGTTACATTTCTGTCCTGTCATCTAGGTTATGGTACTTTTCCTTCCTGAAAATTGATTATTATATTGTGTCAGCATTTTTTCAATAAATGTTATATATTTTCCCCTCATATTATCAAAGGTCAAACACATGCACCAGAGTTAAAAAAATAAAAAGATATTTTGAAACCTGAGCCTCACATTTGGAATCTTAGTTCTGCTTGTAATAAATCTTTCTAAATTCTTTACCCCTTGTAGAAGACAGTTTATTCTGTCATCTGTTTTCTGATTGTATCTACTTGTAGGGCAGGAATGAACAGAGTAAACATTTTTACAAGCTTTCCTGTTTGTCAGCCCACTGGGATTGCAAAGAGATTGTGACCACACACTTGAAGAAGAATACTCTGTGTTGCATGTTTATCTTCCATCAATGTAGTTCTTGGGGAGGAATCTAGCCTTCAGAGTCGCAGTTTTGTCAGCATATAATAAACATGATCCAGCAAGTGCCCCTCAAATACCTTTCATAGTAGTCCATAGCCCGTAATAGCTATTAGACTGACTTTTTTTTCTGTTTGTCTCCAAGAGACCATAGCAAAACTGAAAAGATATATACAAACACACACACACACACACACACACACACACACACACACACACACACGCACACACACACACACACACGCACACACACACACAGTTTTACCAGGAATGGTCACAGAGCAGGCTATAGCTTCTTGGAGCCATAGGTAAGGTTGGGTGAAAGGTGGACACCAAAGGTGCTTAGCAGCCGTGAAATGGGTTTAGCAAGCCCTCACGCTAGATGTGCTAGTCCACTATGAACACCCCATATAGCCCAAAGTGTATACTCAGTTTGCTATGTAGATTATTCTTGGTTGTAATCTTAACTCCTTTATCTCCTGGAATATATTCCAAGCCCTCCACTTCTTTAATGTGGAAGCTCCTAAATCTTTCGTGATCCCGACTATGGTTCTATGATATCTGAATTATTTCTTTCTGACTGCTCGCAATAATTTCCTCTTGACTTTGGGGCTCTGGAATTTTAATATAACATGCCTGGGAGTTTTCACTTTGAGATCTCTTTCAAGAAGAGATCAGTGGATTTTTTTCAATTTCTATTTTACCATCTGGATATAAGATATCAAGGCCTATTTCTTTGATAATTTCTTGAAATATGACATCTTGAAATATGTTTGATCGTAGCTTCTTATTCTACACCTAATTTCTGCCATGTGGTTCTCTAGTTTTTCTAGCAGTTTGTTGCTGTTGTTCTGAATAGTTAGTTCTTGCCCCAGAAGTTTGATGTTTTTTGTTATTGAATATTTACTACAGGAAGCATTAGTTTTGTATATTATATATTTGATCTCTTCTATTAAGCTATGTCTCTAGTCTTTAACCAGTACTAGCACAACTTCAGCTTCTTTATTTCCCTCCCATTTTATTTCATTATTCCACTTCATGGTTTTTTTTTTTATTTTTAAATTCATACTCAGGTTGAACTGTGTTCTTATGGTTTCTAGTACCATACTGTAATCTTGCGATATCTTAATTAATCTGGGTCTGAATAAGTTAATGGATATAGGTGGTATTGTCATTTTTAACATAATGATCTAATCCAACCATGAGAAATTGATGTCTCACATTATTCAGGTCCTTTATTTCTATGTTGATTGTTCTTCAATGATGTTCAAATATTTCCTGTGTGCTTTGATCAGCAGATTCTCAAATATTTTGTACATTCTATTTGGGAGTCTATAGACTCCATATTTTATTAGAATTTCTTTTTCCATCTCTTCCTATTGAGTTTTGATAGAAATATATAGAAAGACTTGTTTTTATTAATTATTTTATTATTTATTTAATATTTTAGTTTTCAACATTGATTTCCATAAGATTTTGAGTTACACATTTTCTATCCATTTCTACCTTCCTGCTCATTCCAAGATGGCATACATTCTGATTGCCCCATTCCACAGTCAGCCCTCCCTTCTGTCACCCCACCCCTCCAACCCCTTTCCCCTTACTTTATTGTAGGGCAAGATAGATTTCTATGCTACATTCCCTATATCCCTTATTTCTCAGTTGCATGCAAAAACAACTTTTTCTTCTGAGCCTGTTATTTTAAAAACTTTGAGTTCCAAATTCTCTCCCCTCTTCTCTTCCCACTCACCCTCCCTAAGAAGGCAAACAATTCAACATAGGCCACACAGGTATCATTATGTTAAACACTTCCACAATACTCACGCTGTGAAAGACTAAATATATTTCCCTCCATTCTATCCTATCCCCCTTTATTCAATTTTCTCCCTTGACCCTGTCCCTTTTCAAAAGTGTGTGCTTTTGATTACCTCCTTCCCCTAACTGCCTTCCCTTCTATCATCCTCCTTTTTTATCACCATCCCCCTACTTTCCTGTGGGGTAAGATACCCAATTGAATGTATATGTTATTCCATCCTTAAGTCAAATCCAATGAGAGCAATATTCTCTCCTTCCCCTCACCTGCCCCCTCTTCCTTTCCAATGAACTGCTTTTTCTGCCGAATTTTATGTGAGATAATTTACCCCTTTCTACCTCTCCCTTTCTCCCTCTCTCAATATATTCCTTTTTCATCCCTTAATTTAATGTAATTTTTTAGATATCATCCCTTCATATTCAACTCACCCTGTGCCCTCTGTCTGTATAAGTAAATTCCCTTCTGCTAACCTAAAATGAGAAAGGCCTCATGAATTTACACACATCATCTTCCCATGCAGGAATGTAAACAAAACAGTTCAACTTTAGTAAGTCCCTTGCGATTTCTCTTTCTTGTTTACCTTTTCATGCTTCTCTTGATTCTTGTGTTTGAAAGTCAAATTTTCTATTTAGTTCTGGTCTTTTCACTGAGAAAATTTGAAAGTCCTCTATTGTATTGAAAATCCATATTTTGCCTTGGAGCATTATACTCAGTTTTGCTGGGTAGATGATTCTTGGTTTTAATCCTAGCTTCTTTGACCTCTGTAATATCATATTCCAAGCCCTTTGATCCTTAATGTAGAAGCTGCTAGATCTTGTGTTACCCTGATTGTGTTTCCACAATACTCAAATTGTTTCTTTCTGGCTGCTTGCAGTATTTTCTCCTTGATCTGGGAGCTCTGGAATTTGGCAACAATATTCCTAGGAGTTTTCTTTTGGAGATCTTTTTGAGGAGGTAATTGCTGGATTCTTTCAATTTCTATTTTACCCTCTGGTTCTAGAATATCAGGGCAGTTTTCCTTGATAATTTCTTGAAAGATGATGTCTAAGTTCTTTTTTTTT
>JAQQSZ010010366.1:0-12531 GCA_028646595.1 Phalanger gymnotis
AAGGGGGATTGATTAGGAAGAAGCAAAATATAGTTAGTCTTTCACAACATGAGTATTGTGGAAGGGTTATACATAATGATATGTATGTGGCCCATGTTGAATTGCTTGACTTCTTAGGGACGGATGGTGAGTGGGAAGGGAAGAGGGGAGAGAATTTGAAACTCAAAGTTTTAAAAACAGATGTTCAAAAAAAAAAATAAGTTTTTTGCATGCAACTAGAAAATAAGATACACAGGCAATGGGGCATAGAAATTTATCTTGCCCTACAAGAAAGAAAGGGAAAAGGGGATGGGAGGGGAGTGGGGTGACAGAAGGGAGGGCAGATTGGGGAACAGGGCAACCAGAATATATGTCATCATGGAGTGGAGGAGAGGGTAGAAATGGGGAGAAAATTTGTAATTCAAACTCTTGTGAAAATCAATGCTGAAAACTAAATATATCAAGCAATAAACTGAAAAAAAGAAAAAAAATAAAGACATTGGACTAGAAAAAAAAGAAATAAAAAAAATTAACAATCAGCTCTTGTGAGTTAGGATAAGTTGGCTCCAACACCTCTCTCTCTCTCCTTCCTTCCCTCTCTGTCTTCTCCTCCCTTTTTTCTCTCCTTTTCTCTCTCTGCCTCCTATCTTCCTCACCTCTCTCTCTCTCTCTTTCTTCCTTTCTCTCTGTATTCCCCATTCCCCCAGTGCACATGCACACACACACACACACACACACACACACACACACTTTTCCTGGGCAGCCATGAGTCAGCCAAGAAACTTCTGGCAGTGGTGACCCAGTGCTCAGCTAAACAGAGAATTCCACTTGAGACACAACACAAGAGATGGCAAGGTAGAAGTGTGATTTCATGAGACCTAGAACCATACGAGCTGGAGTCGATGGAGGGGGAGTTGGTGAAGTTATTCCTTCCCAAGGGATGCACCACTGTGTAATCTATATCTTCCATTTTGATCAAGGGTCCCACCAAAACCCTGCCCCTTTCAGTTCCTTCTGCTATCTCCTCACTCACCCCCAAAGTCCTAAAGCATGGGGTTTTATGATCTTTTGATCTGTGATGAGATTGCCACTGGGGAACAGAACCAACTCATCCCAAATAATAGGAAAGTGCTTATCTCATTATAGGTTTTGAAGACAGGTAGTGGATAAAGGAGGAGTTAAAATCATGTTGTACAGTACACAGGGAAAGTGATCAACTGCCAAGGCATCTCAAAAGTGTTGTAGTTCCCTTAACGATAGTGAAGTTATGGAGGAGGTAGAGCCAAGATGTCAGAGTCAAGGCAGGGACTCACCTGGGCTGTCCCCAAACTCCTCCAAATACCTTTAAATAAGGGGCAGAACCCACAAAAATGGAATTAAACAATTTTCTAGCCAAAAGAAGCTTAGAAGGTTGGCAGGAAAGATCTTTTACACCAGGGTGAGAGAGGAGCCCAGTCTAGCTCAGGCCCTGCCAGTGCAGACCAGGCCCAAGGAAACCAAGAGGCAGGCCTCAGGGCAACTGAATCAGTGGCAGCAATGTGGTTTCCAGACCTTTCTGCCCATAGATGGTAAGGGGATCAGACAAATGATCAGAAGGAGATTTACTGGGATCCCTTTGTAAGCCTTGCCTATGCTTGAGTCTGGCTTGCAGTCCTGGGTCTTAGTCCCAGTGCAAGGAGGAGCACTACTGTAGCAGAGCTTCTGGCCACAAGGGGGCAAGGGACCCTGGTCAAAGTTCCAGGGTTGAAAAGAGTGCTTGTGGTGGTTCCATGCATAGTACAAGAGAGTTGTAAACACAAACACACCTCTCCCTAGATCATACCATCTTGGAAGAACCAAAAACTTCCAACTCCCCAAAATTACCTCTGAAAACAGCTGCACAAAAAACCCTGAAGTTTGAGATACTTGGGGCACTTGCTCCCTCCACTTGGAAAGCAGAGCTCCACTTTAGCATAGAGTTTAAAAGTAAGGATATAGGCTGGGAAATGAGCAAACGACAGAAAAAAATTCTGACCAAAGAAAGCTATTGTGGTGACAAGAATGATTACTCAAAAGGAGACAACAAAGTCAAAATCTTTGCAACAAAGTCTTAAAGAAAAATACTGATTGGTTTCAGGCCATGGAAGAGCTGAAAAAGGATTTTTAAAATCAACTTGGAGAGGTGGAGGAAGAATTGGGAAGAGAAATAGGAGTGGTACAAGAAATCATGAAAAATGAGTCAATAGCTTGGTAAAAGAGGCACAAAAATACTAAAGAAAGTAATACCTTAAAAAACAGAATAGGCCAAGTGGTAATAGAGGCACAAAAGCCCAATGAAGAGAAGAATGCCTTGAAAAGCAGAATTGGCCAAATGGAAAAAGAAACACTAAAATTCACTGAAGAGAACTCCTTAAAAAGTAGAATTGGCCAAATGGAAAAGGAGATACAAAAGTTCACTGAAGAAAACAATTCCTTAAAAGTTAGAATTGGGCACATGGAAGTTAATGACTTCTTAAGACATCAAGAAATAATCAAACAAAATCAAAAGAATAAGAAAATAGAAGAAAATGTGAAATGTCTCATTGAAAAAACAAATGATCTGGAAAGAGATTTTACATTGGAGGGAAAAATGAGGCAAGTAGAGAGGGAAGCAAACAAATCTTACTCTCATTGGAATCAGTTCAAAGAGAGAATAATATACACATTCACTTGTATGGAAATCTATCTTCCCATACCAGGAAAGTGGGAAGGGGAGATGTAAGAGGTGGGAAGGAGCCGATGGAAGGGAAGGCAGTTTGGGAGAGATAAAAATCAGAATGAAAACACTTTTGAGAATAGAGAGAAAGACGGAGAGAGAGAGAGAGAGTGTGTGTGTTAGAGAAACGAGCGGGAAATAGGATGGAGGGAAATATATAGTTAGTAATCATTACTGTCAAAAAAATTTACAGTGAATTTCTCTGATAAAGACTTCATTTCTAAAACATAGAAAATGGAGTCAAATTTATAGAAGTAAGAGACATCCTTCAATTGAGAAATGGTCAAAGGATATGAACAGGCAGTTTTCAGAAAAAAGTAATCAAAATTGTCTATAGTCATAGGAAAAATACTCTAAATCATCACTGATGAGAGAAATGCAGATTAAAATTACTCAGGTACCACCCCACACCTATCAGATTGCCTAATAAAGCAGAAAAGGAAGACAACAAATGTTGGAGGAGATGGGTAAAATCTAAAGCAACAATCTTGCTAGCAGCTACTGTGGCTGTGTAAAACCACCAACAACCAGCACACAGAAAGCCACCAACACAAGTTCTTTGATCTGCTTTTCTAAGGAAAGCAACTTTAAGGGGTTAACAATCTCAGTTTAATCAAACATACATATACCATTCATTTAGTTCAGGGGAAAAGATCAGCCCTCTGAACTTCAAGGCAAATACAAACAGAAATTACGAACATCAACAAATGTCTGATCAGATCACAATTCATAGTCACCAAAGAACCAATGGGTCTGGGTTAGCAAAGCTGGGGGGCAGTTACAGCTTGCCCAGAGTCTCAACACTCCTTCCATGAGTGTGTCCCAAAAGTCAAATAAGAAGCTCTCTTCAATTATATCCTGTTCAGAGCCCTGAGGGCTCTGACCTCACCCAGGCTAGGTGTAGGAAAGTTCTCCATCCTTTGTATCACATCATATACAATTCAATGACTCTCTATTGTCTTAATGCTGAGAAACACTCCAATGCAAAATCTTACTTTATCTGACCCATTCAAACAAAGGGGAGACTTGATAGTCTTAGCATGCCAGAAGGGAAGAACTGGGAAAAGTCTGATTGCCTCAACACTAATGTACTATTGTTGAAATTGTATGCTGATACAACCATTTTGGAGAGCAATTTGCAACTATGCCCAAAGGTCTATAAAATCATGCAATTTGACCAAGAAACGTCACTACTACATCTGTATCCCAAAGAGATAAAAGACAAAAAGGAAGAACCTATATGTACACAAATATTTATAGCAGTTCTTTTAGTGGTGGCAAAGAATTGGAAATTGAGAGAATGTCTATCGATTGGGAAATGGCTGAACATGTTCTTGTATATGATTATGATGGAATACTATTGTGCTTTAAGAAATGATAAGCAGGATGCTCTTAGAAAAACATGGAAAGACTTACATGAATTGATATAAAGTGATATGAGCAGAACCAGGAGAACACTGTACACAGCAACAGCAGTATTGTATTATTATATACTATAAATAACTTAGCTTTTCTCAGCAATGCAATGATCCAACACATTTCTGTAGGACTTATGATGAAAAGTGCTGTCCTCCAGAGAAAGAACTGGTAGAGGTTGAATGCAAATCAAAGATAGTTTTTCTTTAATGTCTTTGTTTTTCTTGTGTTTTTGTCTGTGTTTTCTTTCACAGGATGACTTATGTGGAAATATCTTTTGCATGACTACACATGTATAACCTATGTCGAATTGCTTGCCTTCTCAAAGAGGTGGGGGGGGGCTGGAAGGGAGGGAGAAAATTTGGAACTCAAAATTTGAAAAAAATGTTAAAATTATTTTTACATGTAATTAGGAAAATGAAATATTAAATAAGATAAAAAATAGTGAAATTAAGAACTCATCCCTTTAAAAAAAGGCAGCAGTTCCTGGTGGGATTCAGGATGGCTAATATTTAACTTCAGTTGATGCCTTGAGAGTTTTAATGCTTAGTCTTTTAAAATATTACTTACTTCGGGGGGGGGGTGGTTAAAATTTATTTTAGACATATACTGAAACTTAAATATACAATAAGAAAAGAAAAAAAAACATTATAAAATGAAATATTGAAACTTAAATACAAAGGAAAAAACATTGCCATATGCATAGCAGAACATAAGAGGATTCTAAATAAACAGCCATAAATTTCCATTTCAAGAAAGCCTATATAATAAATACTGCACATTGTGTTCAGAGCTGTCCATCTTTTCTTTGCTTCCTTGTAAGTTTTCTTTTGTTCTCTACTGTGCACTTTTTACTTTGTTCTTTTTAAGTTTCCTTCTCACTCCCCCCCCCCAGAAGGCCACAATTAAGCATACACACACACACGCACACACACACACACTGTAGTAGGAAGTCCGAATTTATAATCTCAAATATAATCATGTATATGTTTGAATGGTTCAAAATCTCAAGGTATGAGAGATTCTCTAAGTAGAACACAACAAAACATTTATTTAGGCCCCACCGCAGCAGATTTGCGAACCAGCCCCCCCACCCTGTTCTGACATCTTGACAAAAAGACTCCAGGCCCAGAAAGCTCGCCTCATAAGAGTAACCAGGAGGCCACAGAAAAACAAGATAGTATTTAGCCAAATCATATTTACTGGCCTCAAGTCCTTGCTCGCACTCTTGGGTCTACACACAGGTCAGCTCTGTTCCCGCAGCTTCCTGCTTCTGCAGCTTCCTGCTTCCGCTGTAGTCCTCTCTTGGCTCCCTTTTCCTTGCAGCTAAGCCTCTGGCATTCTCAAGTCCCGCCTCAACGACCAGAGACCATTGGTTCCTGAGCTGGCCCCTCTTAAGTCATTAATCTATACCCACACAGGCTTCACACCTGATAGGGCTTTGGGCCTGGGGCTTAGCACTTAACAGCTGAGAGTACCCTCACCCAAAGTAAACAAAAGCCAAACTCCTGAAGTGCTAAGGAGCCCGTTCTAAGGAGCCCATTTTGCCTTACCAACACACACACACACACACACAAATATGTACACGTATACATATATACATACCTACATTTATATACATATATACTGACATATATATATATGCAGACACATACGTACACTTACATATACTTAGATATCCATAATCATACTCATATATAGACATATATATTCATATGTATGTATGTAAACTGAGCTATACTTATTTGTCCTCTGTTTCTCTGAGGGTGGATAACCTTTTCCTTCATTAGGCTGAGTCTTTCCATATTTTTCCAAGTCCACCAACTCATCATTTCCTACACCACAGCAATAGTCCAACGTTATGCTGTTTAGTTATTTTAAATAGTCCAAAACAATATTGATGAATTTGGCTGTCAGGTAGTGTAGTTTTTCCATTTTTCTCTTTTGATTAAATCTATTTTAGCCTTAACTTTGTCCAAGATCATGATTACCACCCTTGATCTTTATTGTGCATATCTCTTATTTCTATCCCTCCTGACTCCTCTAGTTTACTTCTACCCCTTACCCTGTTATTTAACCTACTCCCTTCCAAGGATCCCTCCCTTATTCTCCCATTCTCTTTAATCTAAACACCCTTATCTTATTCCCTCATCCTCCCCTCTAAAGATTCCTCCCTTATCACCTCATTCCTCCCTATCCCATAATACTTTCACGTCTTTCTGAATTTGAAAAATTTTATGCCTTCGTAGATATGTATGTATGTATGTATGTATTATTCCCTCTTGAATCCATTCCTCATGAAAGCAGGGTTCCAGAACTACCAGCCTTCCTCCCCCATCTAATTCCTTTGTGTCAGTTCTTCCTCTTCCACCTCCTTTGTATGAAATAATCACTCTTTTTACCTGCTCCTAAATGGTTTTACTTTTAAAAATCATGTTCTCAGGTCTACCCCAATCTTTCTTATGAACTACCCAATTATGAATAGCAATCTTAGATATATGTTTTACATTTCCTCATATAAAAGGTAAAGTCTGTCTTTATTGAGTCCCTTGTAATTAGTCTTGGATATGTACCTTATATTTCTCTTGAAGCTTATATGTCAGGTCTTCTATTAAGTTGAATTTTTTTTAAATGAAATCCTAAAAGTCTGACAATTCATTAAATATCCATTTGTTTTCGTTCGGTATTATAATTAACTTTTCGAGTATGAAATATTATTTCTTGCAATAAACATATTCAAACTGCAATGTGAGCATGTTTCTATTTGTCACATTGTGAAGTTGGGAGGAAAGAAAGAATCTTAATGGGAAATGAGGCAAAAATCATATTTGGAGATTTTCCTTGAGTTCAGAGTGGGAGTCCAAAATACAGGTCGATTTGTGATAGGATTAAAAAATATTATAAATGAAGTGTTGATGTTGTTTGTCCTTTGTTCTCAAAGAGGACCAATGACATCATGAGTCAAGTCTTGACTTGCACATGAATTGGATGTGAGTGGGGCAGGCTTGTGCAAAGTTATCAGCCTCACTCTCTCCTCCTGGGTCATCAGTGTCCAGGGGCAAGATGAAGGTCAAGATGACTAGTGATGGCCCAGGATGCAGTGAGTGACCTTGGCCTTTCTAAATTTTATATCTATAAGCATGTATGTATGTATGTATATATATACACTCACATATATACACATGCATATATAATATATTCATATATACTATACATTATATTCTATTTTACATTTTAAACCCTATACTGAACTAAGAAACCTTGGCCAAAGTGGTGGTGGTGGAAGGGTGCTTCTGAATATAGGACAACTTCCTTCCATATATAGCTATAGCATCAATCCCTTAAAGAGGTAGAGTATTAAACCATTTGGTAAAGAGGAGCCTCTTTGATTGCCTGCATAAGCAAATGGGTTGCATTTAAAAGGTACTTTTTGACCATAACCTGTCCCTTCTCCCTGTTTGACTACTTCCTGCCCAGTAGCCTTCCAGGGAGAGAAGAGAAATGACAGCGTATGATTAGAGGCTTCATGTCTTTCCCATCTGAGACCAACAAATGACCCATGAGTGTGGGCCTCAGTTCTTTGCCTTACCATTTATTCTTTCATTGTAAGTGAAAGATATCAGAGATGGAGGTCTAAGAGTAGAGCCCAAGCCCATTTTGGTAACCAGTACAGCATCAATGCTCTAAGGAGTGAGAAGGAGCCTTTGAACCCAGTACATCAGCAACAGAGGTAGGATCTTGTCCAACAGTGATACTACAATTAGATATAAACTTAGGAATGGTACTATTTTGAAGCAATATGAAGTCTGAGCCCATCCTCCACAAAGACCAAAAGACTATTAGAGAGGAGTGTGGTGGAGGGGATGGAGAGGAGAATCAAAATACCTTCCCAATTCCCTCATCCTCCTCTCCGCTATGATAGGAGGGCTGGAGGATGGAGCACTAAACTCCTCCCAAACCATTCCTTTAGAGAGGGCTGGATGTGAATTCTCCAGCTAACTTTTGACTTTACATATATATCTCAGCTTGGTTTGAACACAAGGAACATAGTGTGTCAGCTACTCCTTGGTCACTCCCACCTGAGTTTTTCCATTTCCTTTTGTGTGCTGTCTTTGCCCATTAGATTGTAAACTCCTTGAGGACAGGGACTCTCTTTTTCTTATATGTATTCCCAGATTTAATGCCACCTGCCAGAATTCATGTAAAATGGAAAGACAATCACACTTGGAATAAAGAAAATTTGGATTTCAGTCCTTCTTCTGACCACTCACCCTAACGTCATATGAGTCAGTAGCCTTCCTTTCTAGGGTTTACATAATTTAGGGCACCCATTAAAAGACCACAGGATGAGATCATAGATTTACAACCAGAAGAGACCATGGGGGTCTGCTAGTTCAACATTCTCATTTTAAAAATGAGGAAAGTAAGTCCAAAAAAGATTAAATGAGTTGCCCAGGGTGCCACATGGGGGTGTGCTGGAAGCAGCTTTTAGACAGAGTAGATTGATAAATGTTCAGTGTGAGCATTTATACTTTGGAAATTGGCGAATGTGACAAATCAAGACATGATTTGGCTTAAATTAAGAAAGTTATGGAGAAAATGTTAATGATACAGAATAAACTGAAGTTTATCTTATGTTTTCAGAGAGCTGTTGTTAAATATTTATCAGCAGAACTCTAGTCACATAGCTAGTAAGTAAGTGTCTAGGGCACAATTCAAACCTGGGTCTTCCTGACTCCAAGTTCAATGCTCCACCCGCTACATCATACTGCTTGTCCCATAGGTTACATAGATCCTATAGATCAACATTCCCAATTAAAGAGATGGCATTTTGAGGCAACTAGGTGGTGCAGTGAATAGAATACCTGCCCTGGAGTCAGGAGGACCTGAGTTCAAATCCAGCCTCAGACACTTGACACACTTACTAGCTATGTGACCTTGGGCAATTCACTTAACCCCAATGGCCCTGCCTTCCCCCCTCCAAAAAAAGAAAAAGAGATGTCATCTTATGTTATTCAGATTAACTGCAAACTCTTTTTTAGGTAATTAAGCCCTTTGCAATGTACCTCCAGCCTAGGTTTCCATGATTATACATTACTCTCCCTCATGTACTCTGTGCTCCAATCAAACCCACTGACTTACTGTTACCCATATATAACATTCCATATTTCCCCTCTCCTTTTCCCTCTGTGCTTTTACACTGGAGAGTTCCCATTTCTAGGATGCTCTCCCTCCTCAACGCCACCTCTTGGATACCCTAGTTCTTTTTAATTCTCAACTCAAGAGACATCTCTTTCAAGTGGACTTTCTTATTTCCCTCAGGTTTTATGTCCCTGATCAATCACTTTTTCTCTTTTTTTACATCTCCTGTATTTATCAATCCATAAACTCATATTATGTTTGTATTTTCAGCACCTAGAACAATTCCTAACACATTTTTTAATGTTTGAAATGTATTATATACATTTATTAAAAAAGAATGTGCTGTGAGTTTAGAGATCTACATTTCCATTTACAGATCTCTTTTTTCTGCTCCTGTTTGTATGTAAATACTTCTGTTTGCTATTTGTCAAGTTTAGAATAACAAAAAATATTTTTAAAGTTACTTTAAACCCTTCACTAGGTGGGGGATGGGTGGGAGAAAGGGAAAAAATTTAGAACTCAAAATTTTTATAAAAGGAATATTAAAAATTACAAAATAAACAAAGAAAAACATTACTTTTAAAAATAGCAATGGGGTATCCATAGTGGAAGAACAGGAATTCCTGGGCCAGTAGAGGAGTTTTTGAGCCAAATAGAGCTGGAACTGAGGAACAGTAAGGAACATTGCCAACATGCAGAGGAGGGAAACCTCAACCTTGTTCTTCACTGGTACTGTGAGTTATATGGATTATACAAATCCAGAGATCTGCTGCTAGGTAGCATAGTGGAAAAAGTATAGGGCCTGAAGTCAGCAAGACTCATTTTCCAAATTCAAATCTGGCCTCAGACACCTACCATATTTCCCCATGTATAAGATGCGGTCTAAAAACTGGGTGCATCTTACACAGTTGTAGTTTTTTTTTTACTTGCATTTCCCACTTTTTTGCACTTGTTGTCTTTGCCTTCATTGGTTCTCATTTGTCATTGGTATGTTAGGTTATATTTTGCCACATTCTGCCCAGAAATGGCTCAGAAAAGATTTTAGTATAATGCTGAATTCAAATTAAAAGTGATCCAGTTTGTAAAAGTGAATGGAAATCATGCTACTGAATGTAAGTTTGGTCCTCCTCCAACTGAGATTGGCTAGGGGAAGAAGAAATCCTACCAAAAACTCCATGACAGAAGAAGGCCATGAGAAGCAAGTTAGCAAAATGGCCTGATTTAAAGAGGGAATTGAAGATATGGATTGAAGAGCAAAGGGCAATTACAATTCCTTTGTCTACAAAGATGGTTCAGCATGAGGCAAGAAGAATTGCTGATGACAAAGAAGTTCCTGATTTCAAAGGAGGACACAATTCGTGCTTCAGGTTCATGAAACAGAACAGACTAAGCACACGTACATGCACTATAGTTGCCCAAATGATGCCTGAAAGCTACGAGCAAATGAATAAAACTTGAGTTCAATAACTTTATGTAGTACATTTTTTTTTTCAAATTTCAGCCCCAAAATTAAGGTGCATCTTATACATGGGGAAATATGGTATTCTCACTTTATGTAACTGCATCATTCAGCAGACCTCTATGTAAAGTGATTTTTATGCAATGTGAAAGCAGGAGGAGGAACATGGAGACAGGGCCAGCCACACGGGAGGCTGGCCAGAACCAAAAGGAACAAGGCACAGACTAAGGCAGGAGAAGACAGGCAGCACTCTGGGACTGGGAACAGAAACAGGGTACTTTAGCATGGATGGATGGAAGACAGAGCAGAGGGATTTGGACATAGGTTGGGTGGGCATAAGCAGATCAAAGGCCTTCTTCTCTCTCAGCACTGAAGGTCTTAAGTGAAGCCCCTAATGCCTGGAAAATGTCCATCTCTGCAGGAGTCAGTTCTCCTACTTTCACTTGAAGGTGGTTTTTGGAGGGATAGCTTGTGGGGGGCAGGCATTGGTGGAGGGCTGAGCTGAGGAATAGGAGCATAGAGAGAGAGAAACAGAGAGAGAGAGAGGGAGAGAGAGAGAGAGAGAGAATAGTACTATACAATAAAGCTAATATAGTTGGGCTTATTCTTTTTTTGGAATGCTTGTCTCTTTCAGAATTCTTTATATGAAGTCAAATTTGAGTAAGGGGAATTTAAGGAATTTAAGCAAAAACTGCCTGTAAATGTTTGTTGGTTGATTGATTAGGATTCACATAATTTAGTGTACACGCTAGGACTCACAAAGGATTAATTTCTCACCTTCTGTCCACCCCAGGGGGGGTTCACCCCTGAGCTCAGCCCTTATATAGGTCTGACATTCCCTCAGACAGATAAATGTCCCAATGCCCACCTCTTATGTGTCAATAACCCCATCCTCTACTCCAGGGCTCATATTATCTAATCATCTAATATTTCTATTCCTCAGTTTGTTCAGTTGTATAGTGTATGGGTTGAACTAGATGACCTCTAAAGTATTTCTGCTGTAAATCAAAGATCCTGTGACCCTTTCAATCACACTTCTGAGGTTTCCATCCTAAGAGTTGTCTTTGATTCTTCATTCTTTCTCACTCCTTAAATCCTTCATTGGCTAAGTCATATAGATTCTGCCTCCCCAACATCTTTCTCATCTGTCCCCTTCTCTGTGGCCACACAGTCACTATCCTAGTTCATGCCCTCATTGCCTACTGTGTCACACATATGGTATTGATACCTAAATCAGGGAGGGTGAAAACAGAAAGAAAACTATATATCAATTTCCTCAATTATTATTGATGCAAACACTTTAAATAAAATAATAGCAAGGAGATTACAACAATTTCACATATTTCACAAAGATCACACACTAGCATCAGGTTGGATTTATATCGGGAATTCAGAGCTAGCTCAATATTAGGAAAATTATCAGCATAATTGATCAATAACAAAAACAATAAAATAACATGATTATATCAATAGACGAAGAAAAGTTTTTGACAAAATACAACATCCATTCCTATTAAAAACACTAGAATGGATAAGAATAAATGGAGCTTTTCTTTTTTTTTCCAAATCTTTTTTTTTAATTTTTTAATTATTTTTTTAAATTTATTTTTGACATGTTTGGTTTTCAGCAATGATTTTCCCAGGCATTTGAATTACAAATTTTCTCCCCATTTCCTCCCCTGCCCCACTCCAAGATGGCGTACACTCTGGTTGCCCTGTTCCCCAGTCTGCCCTCCCCTCCATCACCCCATTCCACTCCCATCCTCCTTTCCCTTCCTTTCTTGTAGGGCAAGATAAATCT
>JAQQSZ010010367.1:0-12531 GCA_028646595.1 Phalanger gymnotis
TCTCTCTCTCTCTCTTCCCCTCTCCCTCTCTCTCTTTCTCCTTGCAAGTGGCAGAGATGGGATTTGAACTCAGGTCATTGGACTCCAAATCCAGCCCTATTTCCAGTCATCTCACTAGGAAAAAATATGAAATGAAAACACATCATTCTTCCTACCTCATCCCTCAAACGCCTCCTGGGGCCATATTCTGCTTCTGCTTATTGCCAGAAGGGGTCTGACCCCACCGAGCAAGGAAAGAGCTTGGCAAAGAAGGGCAGGCATTCTGGGTCGCTTTTATTTCCATCCCATTGTTCAATCTCACCCATACAAGGGATTAGAGCACAGGGCTCTCCTCACATTCACCCACTTCTCTCACTCAGCTACCCTTCACCAGTCAGTTCCTCACTGGTCTCCCAAGTACTCCTGGAACCTGGGGCAAGCTCAGACCAAGGGAAAGATTGGAAGGAAGGAAGGGGTGCTGAAAAGTCAGTGTCTAGGGAGGAAGTGGAACATCAGGGAAGCCCACTGCCTTCCTGGTGACTCAGACACAGGACGTGGTGGCCTTGGTGTGTGAGGGCTGACATACTCAAGCTCCAGATGGCTCTGGATGACGTCACTTGTAATGGGGATTGGGGAGGGGGGTGGTAGGTGGAGGGAAGAAGAGAGACTAAAGCTCCATCCCTGGCTCTGCAATTCAACTCCGCTCAGTTCAACTCATTTCAATGTAGTTCTATTCAAGAAGCAGGTATCAGGCATCTAACATGTTGCAGGCAGGTTCTGGGAGCTGGGGATACAAGACAAAAACCCAGAAATTCCTGCCTTCTAGGGGCTTACATTTTACTGGGCAGAAGCAACACACGCATAGATGAGACAAAGACACCACTAATAGATCACCTTTCTAGAGGACCTAAAGTTTGCAGATCACTTTCCATCTCGGCTACCTCACTTGATCCTCATAAGCCTGGGGGGAGGTGCTATTATTAACATCCCCATTTTACCCACAAGGAAAAGGAAATTCAGAGAGTTGTTAATCTTTTAGCACCAGGGCTTTCCTGATCCTTACTTTGCTGATAAGGAAACAGCCTCAGAGAAGTTAATGCGGCTTGCCTAGAGCCACGCACTTGGTGCCTGAGGCAAGATGAGGGTCGGCCGGGTAGCACAGTAGATAGAACCCTGGATTGGGGTCAGGCCATATCTGAGATCAGTCTGCCTTAAATACTAGCTGGGTGACAAGTCACTACCTCTTTTTGACTCAGTTTCCTCATCTGTGAAATGGGGAATGGAGGTAATAACAGCATCCACGTCCCAGGGTTGCTGTGAAGACCGCATGAGATGACACCTGTACAGCGCTTAGGGCAGTGCCTGGCACGGAGCGGGCTCCCTAGAAACGTGAAGCTGCTGCTGCTGCTCCCACTCAGCACTCATTGCTAATGGTCTCCCAGTTGGCATCCCTGCCTCAGGAATCTCCACTCTTGTCTATCCCCAGCAGCCGCATACCTGGCAAAATGGTAGTCCCTGAGCTCAGGACACATGTATATATATTTGTGTATATACACACACAAAAAAATATGTACATATATGTATCCACACACACACGCATGCACATGTGTGTGTGTGTGTATGAGTGTGTGACAGAAAAAAGGCAATCTCAGTCTAGTTTCATATCAACGCTGTGAGGTAGGTGCTATGGTCACCCTCGTTTTATAGGTGAGGAAAGTGAGACTCATAGAAGCCAAGCCTTTTGGCCAGGTTGTCACAGATAATGTGTCTAGGTCAATATTTCAACTCAAGTCTTTCTGTATGTGTATATATTTTATATATGTGTATGCATGTACATATATGTATGTGTGTATGTCTGTATGTCTGTATGTGTGGATAGGGTGCTGGGCCTGGAGTCAGGAAGACTCATCTCTCTGAGTTCAAATCTGGCTCCCAGAACCTGCCTGCAACATGTTAGATGCCTGTGTGACCCTGGGCAAGTCTCTTAACCCTGTTTGCCTCAGTTTCCTCACCTGTAAAATGAGCTGGAGAAGGAAATGGCAAACCGCTCCAGTATCTCTGCCAAGAAAACCCCAAATGAGATCACAAAGAGTTGGACACACCTGAAAATAACTGAACAGCTATGTATATATATATATCATATATACACATATAAATTAATATATTTACATATTTATATAATTTCAGTATAATAAATAATATTATTTAATGAGTATCCTTTATTAAGGCTAATTAACTCTGGTTAATAATCCATGGAAACATACCATCTGGAGGAAACAGTATACTCAAAGGAGGGAATGTGTCTGTCGTGTGCAGGTGTTACAGTGGAGAAACTAGAATGATGGGGGACAGATTAAATTGGGCTACCAGGGTTGACAGATGACAAAGATGACCAGATGACAAAGAATGGAACCTAAAAAAAACTGGGGGGGGGTAGCAGCTATGTGACTCAGTGGATAGAGCATCAACCCTGGAATCAGGAGGACCTGAGTTCAAATCCTGCCTCACATACTTGACACTTACTAGCTGTACGACCCTGGGTGAGTCACTTAGCCCTATTGCCTTGGCCGGGGGTGGGGGGTGGGGGTGGAGAGAGAATGGAACCTGGGGGAGGGGGATGTCTCTAACTCGAAGGGAAATACGCATTGGCTCAAGATCATGGCTGAAAAGTAACAAGGTCCTTTAGAGCCTATTGAATCCAAACCCCTCATTTGACAAATGATGAGTCACAGACACGTTAAGTGACTTGCCCAAGATCACCCAGCTGATAAAAGTCGGTCCCCTTGACTCCCAGGTCAAGGCTCCATTCGCCACATCAAGGCATCCCAGAAGGCATCGACCCCAAGCCACTAGTTTTACATCGGACAAAAGCAAGAAGCGGGAAGTGAAAATGATCTGCCCCATCTACTGCCCTGAGATGCCCCTCAAGGAACAAGTGTGCAGAAGGTGTAGAACGGACTTCATGTTGGGGGTGGGGAGGGAAATAGTCATGTCTTCTGAGCTGAAGCCGCCTGCACAAATCCAAAAGTAAACGGCACAAACTAAGTCAGACTCCGTCTAAGAATTTCCAGGCATCCCCCAGCAGATGTCAATCAATCGACAAGCATTTATTAAGTGCCTACTATGTACCAGGCACAGGGAGGCGCACAGTGAGTGAAGCAACCCCTACTTTCAATGAGCTTACAATTTAATGGGGAAAACAAGTCTATACATGTGTATGCACAGAATAAACATAATGACTGTAAATACAAGTAAATGCAAAATTGGTAAACACAAGGTAGCTGAGGAAAGCGGGCACTTGTGATTGGGGGAGGGGGATCAGGAGAGGCTTCTTGTAAAAAAGATGATGCTTGAGCTGCATCTTGAAGGCATAGGGGAATTCTGTGAGACAGAGCTAAGGGTATGTGCACTCCAGGCACTGGAGATTTCTAGGACAATTTCGCACGTGTCAAAATGGCTTTCCCTAAGCTCACGACACATGAATATATGTTTGTGTGTGTGTGTATGTATGTATATATATACATACATATATATACATATACACACATATATGTATATACACAAAAATAAATACATACAAAAATGTATCCATACAGATGCACGCATGTGTGTTTGTGTGTGTGTGTGTGTGTGTGTGTGACAGAAAAAAAGGCAGTCATTCTGAACCCCAGAAACAGTATTGTGGTGGTGATGAAGCGGTATTAGGGGAGGGGCAACAGAAAAAAGGCCAGTTTGGCTATATGTACATGTGTTCATATGTACAAACATACTTGCATGTATGCATGTGTATAAATTGTATCTCCCCTCCTCAACATTCTCCAATGGGTCCATAATACCTTTAAGATAAAATAAAAACACCTCTGTTTCGTTTTCAAAGCCTTTCACAGCCAGGCTATTACTCTAACAATGTAGGGAAGCAATAACAATAGGTTGAAAGAGCAGAATGCTGAAATTATACTGAAAGACTCAGCTTCAGAAAGGAGATGGGAGAGGCTCTCCCCTCCCCCTCTTCTTCTTAGACAGAGATACTACAAACAACACCAGACATTTTGATACTTTCCCCCCCTCCCTCTTTTCCAGTTTATGTTATAAGAGATGGATCTCTGAAAGTAGGAAAGGTTATACTGGAAAATGGAGGTGATACAAAGACAGAAGGGAACAATTAAATTTGTTTAAGAAAAAAAGAACAGAACCATTTTCTATTTGAACTTTGTATCTTAATCCTTCTTTTAAATATGGTCCAAATTCTCACCTTTAAATCAAGACTTTGTTTAAAGTTAATTTTAGCCATTTTGATAGAGTTGAGCTTTTGTTTTTGAGAGAAAAGTAACTTAATTTTTTTTTTTTTGCAGGAGGGAAAGGCAGGGCAATTGGGGTTAAGTGACTTGCCCAAGGTCACACAGCTGGTAAATGTGTCAAGTGTCTGAGGCCGGATTTGAACTCAGGTACTCCCGATTCCAGGGCCGTGCCCTACTCACTGCACCACCTAGCTGCCCCTTAAAATTTTTTTTTTGAAAAGTAACTTACTTCTAGCTTAATTAATGCTCTTTTTGACTGACTTTTAAAGAGCACTTTTTAAAGTTTTACAAAGTGCTTTGAATTTATTATCTCATTTGAGAAGATAGCCTTGTGAAATTGTGATACTTCAGGTGTTATCACCTCTGCTTTACAGATGAAGGAATCTGAGACTCCATGAGTCAGAAAGGTAATAAGCATGTATTAATTGCTTACTATATACTGGGTGCTGAGCTAATTACTGGAGATACAAAGAATGACAAAACCCAACTAACCAAACGGTCCTTGCTTTCAAGGCACTTACAATCTGCACAAACACCTATGTACAAACAAACTACAGGTAGGATAATTAGAGATAAGCAGTAGAGGGAAAGCGCTAAGATTAAAGGGGAAAGGAAAAGGCTTCCTATAGGGACCTGAGGAAAGCCAGGGCAACAGTAACATGCAGATGAGGAGGGAGATAATTTCCAAGATGGCAGACAGATAGTAAAGATGCCCAATGGAGTCAGAAGAGAGAGTCTTGCTCCAAGGACAGAAACGAGGCCAGTGCCACTGGACCAAAGAGAATGCAGACAGGAAGGGATGAGATGTAAGAAAACTAGAAAGGTAGGACACCAGAAAATGAAGGCTTGAGAAGTGACAGGGAGCACTCATTATCTCATGATTGGGGTGGGGGTAATGCTGGGATAAAGGCAGTTTGACGACTTAGTGGACAGAACGATATACCTGGAGTTACTAGCTGTGTGACCCTGGGCAAGTTGCTTAAATGCTGTCTGCTTCAGTTCATCTCATCTGTAAAATGGTGATAATAGCACGCAACTCTCACAGTTGTTGAGAGGATCCAGTGGGCTAACACTGTAAAGTGCTTTGCAAACCTTAAAGCACTGTATGAATGCTAGGTATTACTGTGTAATTATTATTAAGTCTCACCTATGACACCAGCTGTTGGATCATAAGCAAATCACTAAAGCTCTCACAGCCCTGGGCAACTCTCTATGACCATAAATTACAGTTCGGGAGCAGATCTGAATTGGTAGAGAGTGTCTCCTCACCAGGAATCCCTTATATTAGTGAAATCACAGATCTGATTGCAGCATTTTTTTTTTTTTTGTGATGGCCAAGAACTAGGTGGAAAATAGGTTCCTATTGATTGGTTGCTGGCTAAAAAAACTCTGGAATGTGAATGTAAGAAAACACAATTGTGTTTTAAGCAATGACAATTGGGACCAACAGAGAAAAATGCGAAAACTAAAATTAACGGATTTGGATTGAAATAAGCTTGACCGCAAGAAGAAAACATCCAGAATGATTATAATAACGCAAATGGAACGCCCATGACCGAGAGGCTGAGTTCTGAATGGTGCCCAAACCAATTTTGGTCCCTGACGACCAAGAGTGAAACACGTCTCCTTCTTCTGGACTACAAAGGCAGAGTGTTACATATCAGGCATGGTCACTGTTTTTGCTTCTCTGTTTTATTGGTGACAAAGGAGAATTCAATTGAAGATGGAGGAAAGGCTGGCATATATCGAAATGACTGATATCTTACATCATGACAGGCACCAATAAATTATTTTTTAATGTTATTGGTCAAACACCAGACAAAGACCAAGGCTAGAATTCCCAATTAACCTCTTTCCACACTCCCATTCTTACTGTTCTTGACCAGCATGGGATATCTCTGGGACCCAGGGGAAGCTCGAGGCAAGAGGCCGAGGGTGGCGATTACATACTCCACTTCATCACACACCCATCCACCCTTCACAAGAAATCTCCAGAGTCTGTCATGGAACCAGATTCTAAAGTTCAAAGATTGGTTTCAGAACGATGATGTGTCTATATGTGTGGGTTTTGTTTTGATTTCTGATGGGTGGGGATGCTGACAAAGGGGTTGGGGAGGAAATCCAGGAAGTGCCCCCCGAAGAGCCCTGGAAACATAAACATGGGCAGGATAAACAGAAACAAACTTGCAGTAGCCGTGTAAACAGTATCCCAGTATTGGGTCAGCTCATGTCCGGCTAATAAATGCGGTCTGCAGACTGGACCTCGCTTTGTGTTCATAGTGCCATGGCTAATTCTAGCGTATTCTTTCTCTTTGAACAATAAGTAACTGGAGATCTCCTAGAATGAGGACAGGAAAGTGAAAATTCCAGGCCTTTGGAATTCTCTTAGGATGAAAAAGGAGATGTATTGCCTGCTGGCCTGATAGCCAGCCAGCCAGCCAAAGAAATCCTAAGGTTACCCGCCTAAATGTGGGGGTGGGGTTTTTAATGGCATTTTAAATAAACGCTTAGTGGGAACCTACGTAAAACCATTTTGTTAGAAGCCAAATATCGTAGTTTATTTGGGAAAAATATCCGTTTCAGTCTTTTATGGGAGGTATTGAAGCTATTGAGAGTTAGGTTGGCAACATGTGGGAAGAGTTGGTCTGAGAGGCAGGAAAACCTTGGTTCCAGTCCCATCTCTGGTATGGACTGGCCGTGTGACCTTAACAAGTCACTGAAACTTCCACTGTTCTAGACAGCTCTTTAAGACCATGTGAGAAGGTGCCAATCTACATTGGTGGAGGGCATTTCCTCACTTGAGAGTTCCTCCTATCAATGAAATCACAGATCCAGTGCCTATTCCAAAGGAGAATACCACTAGAGGGACCCAAAACAAACAAACAAAAATAAGTAATCATACAATCCATTCATTATGTGTAGACCAGCGGTTCTCAAAGTATGGTCTGGGGGTCTCCGGGGAATCTCTGTGATGCTTTTGGGGTGTTGTTGAAGTCAAAACTATTTTCATAATAATACCAAGATGTTCTAATTTTTAATGTACTAAATATCAAAAGATACAACTGACTTTTTAAAAAGCTCTTTGAGGGGATCATCGATAAGTTTTAAGTGTCTAGGTGTCCTGAGACTAAAAGCTGAGTATTGTAGGTACAGACCATGAATTTGGGCCATATAGACAGAAAGGGTAGAGGATGGAGGGAAAATGAAAGACTGTTTTTGCTTGAATACTGACTGGAATTAACTTTCTAATGATTCCTTCCTCTCTGGGCTACACTCAGTACTCTCCCAGTCTTTTTCTACAATGTTCTTGGGTTAATCTTGCCATGGAAGTACCCTCTACCCCTATGGCCTCTCCCTCTGATTGGCTGGCTCCTCTCAGAGCCTCGATTTTGAGGAAGCTACCTGGGTCAGCTATGTCTCTGTTCTTCACCCTTCTGGACTTTATAGCGCCCCAAGGATGATTCCCCTCCATTTTTCAGCTCCCTTTCATCTCCCCTCCCCTTTCCCATCTCTTTTAGTATTCCCCCATTAGAATGGAAGCTCCTTGAGGGCAGAGACTGCCATTTTTGTTTGTTTTTGTATCCCCAGTCCTTTGAACAGTGCCTGGCATATAGTAGGTGCTTAATAAATGCTTGTTAACTTTCTCTTCCTCCTCTTCTTTAACTTTAAATGATCATGTTAATGGAACTCAGCTGTCTTGATTGGTGAGTAAATACAAACTCACCTCCAGCTGCCTCCAAACCAAAAGTTCACCTTTGGTGTCCAGAGTTACTTCCAGCTTAAAATTCTGTGATCTGTGATCCTCTTTGCCTGTGCAGACACTATAACTGTATGGAAGGTGTTATTTTTGAAGAGGCCTAATGACATCACAAGTGAAGTTTTGACTTTCAGACGAATTGCATTTAAGTGAGGCAGAGTTGCACAAAGTCTACAGCCTCATTGTCTCTTCCAGAGTCATCGAAGTCCAGCGGCAAGACAAAAGTCAAGTAAACCAGTGATGGCTTGAGATGCAGTGGATGACTCTGATGTCTCACCAAGCTCTAACTGCTCCATAGCACCTGCTTCAGCTCCTCCGTGGCCACTGGAACAAATTGTTCTCATCCTCCCATTCCACGGGAGGAAGTCTTCACATGCTTGGGGTAGACACCCCTCTAGCTCACCGATCTGTTTGAGGTCCATCTGTTACCCTCAACCTGATTTAGCCTGTCTCTGCACACAGTTTACTGGGGTGTGGTTGCTGCCCATGCTACAGCTTCTTGGAGCCAGAGGTGAGCCTTGGGCAACAGGTGGGTACCAAAGGCGGATGAGCAGCCCTGAAAAGAGTGCGGCAGCCCTCGCGCCAGAGGTGCTAGCCTAGCAGGATAGGTCTCCACGTGAACGACGTAAGTAAAATTGCTCCTGGGATGGCTATATCGAGTGACCCACGAGATCCAGAATCTCTAAGTCTCCGGTAAACGTGGCCAGTAGGTGAATGTAGTGATGATTCACATTTTCTGTGGTGCTCTCTGGAGCCAGGCTATAGACCTATAAGGGCATTGGTCTCAGAATTGCAAGGGATCTCCTCCCAAACTACCAAGTCCAAAATGTGCCTGGAGTAAAAAGTCTCCAAAGAACGTTCTCCACAAGCGGTGGGCTTCCAGTCGAAGTGTCCTAAGGAGAGGCGCCCTGCCACCGCCTACAGCTCTGCGTGTGGGGAAGGTTTTCTGACATCAGGACTAAACCAACTGCTTTGGACCGCATTGCTCCTGGGTCTGCCCTCAGGGGACAAAATGTCAATTTCTTCTTGCAGCTGGAAGTCCTTTAGATTCTTGAAAACAACTCTCATTTTGATCACGAGTCTTTTCCCTTCAAGGCAAAATATAGCATATGTCTTAGCTCATGCTCACACAGCATTTCCCCCAGGCTTATACCATCCTGGTTGCTCTTCTCTGAATGTTCAGTTTATCAAAATCCTGTACAAATGCACATCTCAGGCTTGGGTTGAATTGTCCAAAAATAAAACAGGCTTTGGAAATGTTGGTAGGATTCTTGCAATCCTTCTATTGGGGCCATGAATTTTAACCAGGTGCTATAGGTGCCAGAACCTTGAGGAGCCCTGTTGACTGGGTTGGGAGGTAGGTCATTACATAGACCTTGGTTTAACTCATTCCCTTTGTGACCTTGGGCAAATGATTTAACTTCTCTGCCTACCCTCCCTTTTTCCTCCTCTGGAAAAACGAGGAGATTAACCAGATGACCTCTAGGGTTCCTTCCGGCTCTAAGGCCCATGAGACTCTAGTCCTCTGGGCTAGGCCACCTCCCCATTTACCAACCCTCACAGCTCAAGGCAGGAAAGACATTGGAATCATTGTTATGTGGAAACCGGCTCCCTGCTGCCACCCACCCAGCTGAGATCTGATAAAGGCAGCTAGGTGTAGGGTAAAGCAACCAGGATTTGGAGTCAGAAGACACAGGTTCAAATCTTGCCCTGTCAGCAAGTCACTTCATCTTTCTTGGCCTCAGCAAAAGGAGGGAGTTGGACTTGAAGCCTCAGGAATCCCCTCTATTACAGATTGTAAGCCCCTTGAGGACAGGACTGTCTTTTGATTCTTTTTGTATCCCCAGTGCCCGAAGATTCCATTGACACAGTGCCTGGCATGTGTTAATTGAGCAAGTATATGACCCTTTGAAACACCTTTACATTTTGTCCCCTGATCTAAATCAGAGGTTCTTAACCTGGGGTCCCCAGTCTACCAAGGGTTAGATAGATTTGGGGGGGGAGGTCTGTGAACTTTAATGGGAATAAAAAAATAAGATCTTCATTTTCACTAATCTCTAACTGAAATTTTTTTTCAATTATTTACAAACATTATTCTGAGGAGGGCTCCACAGGCTTCATCAGCCAGGCAAAAGGGGTTGAGAATCCCTGATCAAAATAATGAATTAGACCTGGAAAAGAACTTATAGACCCTCAAGTCCAACCTTCCCATTTTACAGAGGAGAAAACTGAGACAGGAAGAATTTAAATGACTTCTATATAGCTTATAAGTGCCCAAGATAAGATTTGAACTCAGATCTTCCTTACTCCAGGTTCAGTGCCCAATGTGCCAATGTCCAAAGTCCCTCAAAGCACCCCACTACACTTCTACTATGTACTGTCATCACTCCTTTGAAGTTAGAATGCGGGGATGGGGTGTCTTATCTCTGGATTTTCCAAGCCTTGAAGGGGCTTCTTGGGCAGTCATTCCCCCTATCCTATAACTCCTCCCCCTCCCCCACCTCCTGGATTCTATACCTCCTTTGCAGGGGCCGTAGGCACTGTGTGCTCAGCTGCTTGGGCTGAGATCTGAAGCCTTGACATAGCTGCTGATGTCACTCCCTTCACTGGTTTATGCTGGCAGGACGCTAATGCCCTAATGCCAGCAAGATCATCAGCCCAAACAGTTTTAATAAAAGGCAGCTAGCCTTCAAAAAGCCTTCTTGACAAGGTAGAGAAACTGAGTCAAGAAGGAGAAGTAAAATAATAAAAAGGCCCTTTTAGATGAACATGCCCAGCTCTCCTCCCCAGTCCCCCCTCCCCTCCTTCATCCTAATGCCCCTGCCCCAACTTGGCAGCTTCCACCCTCTACTTTGTATTGCTGGCGTGCTCAGGCAGGGATGCAGGGCACCTGATTGGCTGAATGACATCAGTCCAGTCCCTGAAGTCACACATTGGCCAACGTGAGTGAGTATCTTAAGACAGAGCCCCAGCTTTTGTATAAGACACAACTGGCAGGATGGCTGGGTGGGCAGGGGTGGGAGTGGACTTAGTAGGGGGATTAACCCCACTGTGGCCACAGCCATTGACAAGCTCAGTCAGCTAGAAGTCACGGCAGAGAACTTTGTAAGAGAAATTCAATTCTACCTTAAGGAAATCCCATCCCCGACCTCCATATGCAACATCCTCCAACCTCCTTGCTTATCTGAATCCTGCCCATCTATGATACCTTCTCCAGGAAGTCTGCTCTGATTTTCCCCCTCTACCCTCATGTACCCTTTGGCCTTAGCATTAGCTGGTACCTTTGTTATACTATATTCCATCTCTTACCTCTGATCCTTTGCCTTGGCTGAGCCTCAGATCTGAGATGCTTTTTTTTTTTCATATTCACTTTTTTGAAAGCCTAGCTCTCTTCAAGGTTTAGTTCAGTGCTATCTCCTAAAAATGGCCTTTCAGTTGTTAGTGACCCTGACTTCCAATTAGATTATATTTATACATACTTTATATCCATCTGGGGAAGTGGATATGAGCTGCCCTCAGAGAGACAAGAAGACCTGGGTTCAAGTCCTGCCTCTGACAAATACTGGCTGTGTGGCCCTGAGTAAGTCACTCACCCACTCAACAACCTAGACAACCCTCTGAGATTATGAGTTTCAGAGAAGGTGCCACTTGCATTGGTAGAGGGGCCTTTCTCACCATAAGCTCCTTCTACTAAGGAAATCACGGCTTACAACAACAACAAAAATCCTGTGTTTGAAGGATCCAGACGTCTGTGAATGCTTCCTCTCATTAGAACGTAAGCTCTTGAGGGCAGGGACTATTCCATTTTTGTCTTTGCATGTCTAGAATCTAGCCCAGTGTTGTTGAAGTAAATTAAGAACATTGGCTGCCTTTTCATATATATGAAAAAAAAAGTAGAAAGAAATTTTAGAGGTCGTCTAGACCAACTCCCTGCTTTGACAAATGAAGAAACTGAGGGACAGAAAGGGGCAGTAACTTGACCAATGTCAGTCAATTAGCTAAGCATTTATTAAGCACACATAGCAGATACTGCACTAGGCGCTAAGTATACAAATACATGATCCTCAATCCTAAGGTTTCAAGGCTAGTTAGTATATATACTATACATAAAAGTCAGACATATCAAGGTAGCATGAATCTAAATCTTCACAGAGAGAGACAGAGACAGATAGAGAAGACACACACACACAGAAGAGATGGTGGGAGGGGGAGAGAGAGAGAGAGAGAGAGAGAGAGAGAGAGAGAGAGAGAGAGAGAGAGAGAGAACCAATGGTGATGAACTCCTAGACCATGTAATGTTGGTGTATCAGATGTGTAAAGGGAATTTGGTATCTTTCTCACTACTCTTTAACTCTAAGTAATTTTCAATCATAATATCTATGCAGATGACTCATATATATATATATTATATATACATATATATACATACACACATATGTATACACACACAAAATCTATTTCCATCTCTCTCCATTTGTCTTCATCTTTCTCTATCTC